>JAOTJB010311331.1:0-15917 GCA_027123815.1 Erythroxylum minutifolium | reverse complement strand
TTAGAGAATTTTCATTTTTACTATTTAGAATAGAATGAAATGTAATATGAAAGTCTCCTCTTCTATCCTATTTTATTTCATTCCATTACAAAACCTCATTCCAAATGATGGAATAATATTACATTTCATTCCATTTTATTATAAAACCTCCCGATTAAACATAGTGTATCTTTTGCAGGTTCTACACTTCTACTGTTCCACATTTATGGCTTAGTGTAGCTAACAACACAACCAAAATTATAAATTTATATTATATAACAAATGACAATTACTGATATATGGCTTAACAATCAAGATCACTTCAATACAGTGTACTTCGTCTCTAGTTTGCCCCAACCGCTGCCATCAGGTGTGGATCTTCCCAGTGTGTGTACACTAGATAATGCAAATATTTCCTGCAGATGTAGAGCTTTTGAATGAAGATCATGAATCTAATGACATATCATCTATAAGAAAAATTATTACGATCAAAATTACCTAGTCATTCAATCCAATTCTGTAAAAATCTTCTCGTAGACGATCAGAAGATTTTGGAGGACCAGCAGCTAAATATCAAGTAATAAATTCAGAAATGAGTTGCTAAATCTGAGCAAGTTATTCACAGGAAATGCATTTGATGTAAAAGCAACTCCAAGGATCTAAATAATGTAAAGTATGCAGAGAAGGAACTAAATAAAGTCATGTGATTGGATGAGAAGTGTAAGGATGTTGATATGCATAACTATGTGCCAACTGGCAATCCTGGAATATTAAATTCTGATAAATAAGTGCACTCCTTACTCTTGATTTTCATTCACATTGTTTTGGAACAGTATTGTTAAAGACTCAAGACAAAATATGGGCATGGGCTGACCCATCACATAATATACCCACAAAATGACCCATCACATAATAAACCCACGAAACTTCACAACCATTTCCTTTTATTTCTTTTTCTTTGTGATTGTACAACACTCTAGAAGCACCATTGTAAATATTCCCTTAGCTATCTTTTCTGTTACAAGCCTTCTAGAACGTAGACAAAATAGCAAATAGGATTTCTTTGACTTATAAAAAACGTTTCATTCTGTACACACGAAGATATGATGAAATGAAAATATTTCTTCATCTACCCTAGTAAACTTTTTGTGGTATTAGAGACAAAGGTCTGATCTACCTTACCTTACCTACCAAAAATGGCAAACACAGCTGACGACAGTGAAGCCAGCTACCCTAACCCCACACACAACCCAGACTTAGAAAAATACTCCATTACAAACACAGAGAATCCAGAAGTTATTCTTGTCACTACCCTCTTTAATGGAAACAATTACCTAACTTAGAGCAAATTAATGATGATTGCTCTATGTGCTAAAGACAAACTCTCCTTCATCGATGGGACATATATATAGCTAAAAGAATACAGAACACTCCTTGCTAGATGGAGAAGAGTGGACTCCATGGTGAAGTCATGGATCCTCAACTCCATGATCAAGGAACTAAATGACACTTTCTTGTCCTTCTGTATAGCTAGGGAACTTTGGGAAGAACTGAGAGAGAGGTTCGGGGAAGCCAATGGTCCGTCGTTATACCAAATAGAGAGAGAGGTCAGTTCCTTTCTTCCTTTAAGCTAGGTAATCTAACCATTTCTACTTACTACACTAAGCTAAAAAAACTCTGGGATAATTTAGCTAGTCTCAGCCGTACACCTACATGCACTTGTGATGCTACCAAATCTATTACTACCAAAAAGAACACTCATAGACTAGTGCAATTTTTTGATGGGTTTAAATGAGGACTATGAACTTGTAGAGAACCAAGTTATGTTAATGGAACCTTTTCCTATGGTTAATAGAGCATTTGCTATGAGCAAACTGTGGAAAGGCAGAAGGCTATAAATGCAAGTAACGACAGTACTCGAAATGTAGCTATGATGATGAGAAACTAACCCCAATGTAAAGAAAGGTGGAAAAAATAACAAAAAACAATTCACAAAAAAGGAAGACAAGTACTGTGAGAAGTGTGAAAAAATAGGGCATACTGTGGAGACCTGCTTCAAGATCCATAGTGTACCCGACTAGTACAAAGAGTTGATTGGACAGAAAAGCAAAGCAAACCTGGCTACAACCTGTGATACTCCTACAGACACACAACCATAATCAAATGAGCACAGTGAGAGGAATGGACAAATCCCACACAGTTTAGCAGTATTCATTCAACAAGAGATTTCTAAAGCAATAAAGGGAAAGGCTACGGGTAAGGTAAATTTTGGAGGACTTGCAAACTTTGCAGGTAATGACATTAGCCACATCAATGATTATAATGTATAAAATGAATGCGTTTGGTTAGTTAATTCAGATGCATCATCACACATGGTCACAATTTTTAATTTATGCCATAAAACTAAGACAAACAACAAGTACGAGCCTTTAACACTCCCTGATGGCATAAAACAACCAGTGACATACATCAACCAAGCTACCATCAGCAATAAGATTGCTCTAGATGAAATTCTGCACATTCCTAATTTTTTCAAGAACTTACTCTCAGTGAACAAACTCATAACACAGAACAATATTGTTGTTATTTTTATATCTAATGATCTGTTTTGCAGGACTTACAGACTAATAATGTCATGGCCATTATCAAAGCCAGAAGTGAACTGTGTGAGCTAACACAAGATAGCCTATTACCCCCAGGAACACTGAAAGGTCCTCCCCTAGAATTTTACAGAACTAAGAATGTTGTGTGTCAAGCTTCTGTTTCTCCAAATACTTAGCATAGTAGATTAGGGCATGTTTCTAAGGAAAAAATGAAGAATATCAATGAAATTACTTTTCTCAATCATGACTTGTCTGATTGCCAAATCTATCCTATGGCAAAGCAACATAGAAAACCATTTTCTAAGCACAGAATATAAACCACTAAACCTTTCGAAATCCTATACATGGATCTATGGGGGTCTTATAGAATACCTACCCTAGATGGATCACAATTTTTCCTAACAATTGTGGATGAATTTTCTAACGCCACTTGGACTCTCTTACTTAAACACAAAGATCAAAAACAACCCACCATAACCCAATTCATCAACACCATTGAAAAACAATATGATACCAAAATTTTGAAAATACAAACGGACCATGGGAGTGAATTCATAAACCATGAACGTAGACAATTATTTGCCAAAATGGGAATAGTGCATTAGAAAAGTTGTCCATATACACCACAACAAAATGGGGTAGTAGAAATCAAGCACAAACATCTACTACAAATAACAAGAGCCCTACTATTCACAACAAACTTACCAAAACAATTCTGGGGAGAAGCTCTCCTCACTGCCACCTACCTTTTAAATTGGATACTAACCAAAGTCCTGCAATGGAAAACACCCTATGAGAAGCTACATAAGAAGAAACCAAGCTATGAACATCTAAAAGTCTTCGGATGCCTATGCTTTGGCTTAGACAAGACACCTAACAAGACAAAGTTGGATCTTAGATCTTTGAGATGCAATTTTCTTGGATACATACCAAATTACAAAGCTTATCGAGTTGTGGACATAGACATAAAAGCCATTTTCAGCTCAAGAGACATAACCTTTCATGAAAACACTTTTCCCTTTACTAAAACACCAACAAAACCCGAACAAAGCCCCCCACTATTCCCTTACAACACTACAGATGATGCAGCAGCAATGACACAAGATGATATGTCGGGATCCTCAAATTCATAAAATACAGATATTACATCAAAAACCTCATACACACAGCCACAAACTGATACCACTATCATCCAGGAAACTACCACTAATGACCATGTAAAAAGAAGCCAGAGAATACATACCATGCCCAAATACCTTGATAACTATGTCCTCCAAGCATCTACTAATCATTCCACTTCTGTCCCTGATAATGCTAACAACATCTTTAAGTTTGTTGGTCCTGCACGAATAGTAGTAGAAGAAGATTCAAACTTCCATATGACACATAAACAAGGCTACAAGGAATTCATAAGCAATGTATCTACTGTCTTTGAACCACTATCCTATAAAATGGCGAGTCAAACACAGGAGTGGGTGGACTCCATGGATGCACAACTAGCAGCGTTAGAAGACAATCAAACCTGGGTTTTGACACAATTACCTAAAGGGAAGAGGGCTATAGCATCAAAGTGGGTCTACAAAATAAAATATAACCCAGATGGCACAGTTGACAAATTGAAGTCAAGGTTAGTAGCAAAGGGGTTCAACCAAAGAGAGGGTATGGACTACTCAGAGGTATTCTCCCCTATAGCTAGAGTTGTGACAGTTTGGACACTCCTAGCTCTATCTACTGTCATGAAATGGCCTATCCTAATGATGCCTATTTACATGGGTACTTAGAGGAAGAACTATACATGCTACCACCGTAAGGTTGCAGGAAAGCACAAGTAGGAGAAGTTTGCAAAATGCTAAAGTCCATTTATGGCCTTAAACAAGCAGGCAGGTAGTGACACAAAGAATTGACTGCAAAACTAAAGGATATGGGATTCAATAAATTAGAAGCGAATCATTGCTTATACACTAAAGGTTGAGGTATTAGTTTCATTACTATCATTATCTATGTAGACGACATTCTTATCATTGGGACAACAGAAGAGCTTTTAAACGCAGTTAAGCTAACCCTAAATAAAGAATTCGCAATCAACGACCTAGGGTATGCTAAATTCTTCCTAGGAGTTGAAATTGCAAGCTCAGAAGAAGGGATGATCCTCAGTTAAGGCAAGTATATTAGGGACATCCTACAAGAAACAAACTTACTCAATTCGAAGGCATGCACAACACCCATAGTCCTAGGGAAAAAGCTTACCCTCGATAACGGTGAACCACTCAAAAACCCAGAAAGCTACAGACGTCTCGTCGGCAGATTACAATACTTGAACTTCAGAAGGCCTGATCTCACATACATCACCCAACAGCTTAGTCAGTTTATGAAAATTCCCAGACAACCCCACTGGGAAGCTGTAAAACACTTCCTTAAGTATCTGAAAGGAACACAAAATCAAGGTCGCATCAAATTCAAACCTACAACTCGCCGCCTATTCTGATTCAGACTGGGCAAGTTTTTGTGTTTAGTAAAAGGTCCTTAAATGGGCATTGTGTGTTTCTCGATCGATCTCCGATCTCCTGGAAAATAAAGAAATAATTGAAAGTCAGTAGAACTTCGGCAGAAGTAGAATACAGAAGCCTAGCTTCAACTACATGTGAGTTAAAATGGATCATTCAACTTTTAGAGTGTTTTCATATTGACAAACAGGAATCCATACCTCTATTTTGTGACAACCAAGCGGCGATTCACATCTCGAAGAACCATATCTTCCACGAAAGGATAAAGCATCTGGAGATCGACCTTCATCTGGTGCGAGACACAACGAATCTAGGTTTCTTAAGCCTCCATGTTCGAAGTCAGCATCAGTTGGCCGACTTGTTTATGAAGCCACTCATCATATGCGTGTTTACTGATTTACTCCTCAAGTTCGGATCCGTGTGTCTCTCTGGGGCTCCGACTTAAAGGGGGTGTTAAAGACTCAAGACAAAATATGGGCATGGGCTGACCCATCATATAATAAAGCCACGAAATGACCAATCACATAATAAACCTATGAAACCACACAACCATTTTGTTTTATTTCTTTTTTTCTGTCTTTATACAACACTCCAAAAGCACCATTGTAAATATTCCCTTAGCTGTCTTTTCTATTACAAACCTTCTAAAACGTAGACAAAATAGCCAATAGGATTTCTTTAGCTTTCCATATAAAACGTTTCATTCTGTACACACGAAGATATGATGAAATGAAAGTATTTCTTCATCTACCCTAGTAAACTTTTCAGTATTTTAAATCCTTTTTAAAGGGAGGATTCTTGAGTAGGTATTAATAAAGAAAAATCAGGATACACAGTCTTCGATAACTAATAAAAACTTAAGATGGAGTGACTTACTTAGATGCCTTCCCTCCTTAGGACATTGTTCAGGTCTTGAAACATCTACCTTTCCATAATTCATAGGGATTTTGGGACCACCAGCTTCCTAAGTTTCTAAAGACAAGATCAATAGAATGTTTTAACGAGCAGTGAAAAATGTTAATCTGACATAAGCATTGTGAAACTTCTATAGTAGTAATGCTTGCCAAATGGAATAAATCTACTTATGTCACCCAGAGTACTTCTCTTTGATAGGCTTTAGAAGATTTAAAGCATTCAAATGCCCTCGGGTTTGGCATGATAGCGTCTAGAGGGTTTCAATATAGCCTTAAACCTATAGGGAGTTTTATACATAGCTCAAAACAGTAAGGATTGAAGAATAACCAAAAAATAAAAAGGAAGAGGAGATAGAGAAGCGTAGGGCCTTAAAGGAGGTAATGAAATGCAAAAGAGGGGGTTCGAATGTTGGACTTAAAGGATAAGAGAGTTGGTCCAAAACCAAAGGACCATGTCCATGGAGCATGAAAAGGTAAGGAAAATATAAATAGAAAATCAGTTTTATACATAGTTGTAAAGTGCCCCGTTAACAAGAAATGGGTTACACTAATATACAAAAATTTTAAAAAGAAAGTCACGTCAGATATGATGTAGCATTTAACTAATGAAGGGTAAACTTTGTCAATTTTTCTGTCTTCACAGGGTGGTTTAACTTGAAAGGACCGAAACGTTAAAATCCAACTTGGATTCTGGAATAAATTTTAAAGTTTAAAATACAGTTTTCTCTAAATAAAATTTAATCTCTAACGTGTCATAACGTTCAAATATAATATTTTCAAAATATTCAAAATAAACCTTCAATAGATGGAAAATTAAACTTCTATTAGTTAAGTGCTACATGATTATACTTTTTTATATTTTTAAATAATTGTTAGTGAGACTCAACATGCCTACGTTTGGTAGTAAGATTCACTAACAGATTTTTAATATAAATTAATATTTTATTTATTTATTTATTTTTAATAAGTTATTTTTAAATTTTATTGATGAGGTCTACAATCCATAATGTGGCCTAAACGTAATAGGAAGGTCCATCAACTGATTATTAAATGTGACACTTAATTAATGAAAGTTTAACCTGTTAAAATTTTCATCCATTAAAATTTATTTTGAACATTTAAAAATGATAAGTTGACGTTAAACACTTTCGAAATATTGTAGTTTGTTGGCTTTGGGAAGCCCACTTAGTTGGGAGGTCTACATCATGAGCTTAGTGAGGGAACATACTCGTGAGCCTTGACATCACACTCTAACCCAAAACCCTAAGGCATTAAGTTTATGGGTCCTTTTCCACTTATATGCCCATCACTAGTTCCATCTCTTTCTAATGTGGGATTCCCACTAACAATTGAAGTCCCAACAATCTCCCCTTTAAGTGTGAATTTCCACATTAGGCTTGGAATCCCCATTAAGCGAAAGCATTTTTCTTAATAGCTTGAGTATATGGTGTCACCAAGAGCCCTTCTACTCCACTAGTCTGGGCCCACCAGAAGTCTCCTTGCTCTTCTACGTGGGAAGACAACCACGGGATCTGACTACCATCTCCATATTTGTTCCTTACTGAACCATCAGTTCTGAGACCATTTGTTGGCTTTAGGGAGCCATTTAGTTAGGAGATCTACATCATGGGCCTAATGAGAGAACATACTCGTGGGCCTTGACACCATACTCTAACCTAAAATCTTAAGGTATTAGGTTATGGGTCCTTTCCACTGTCCATCACTAGTTCCATCTCTTTCTAATGTGGGATTCCCCCTCACACTTGAAATCCCAACATAGTTCAGGTATGATGAAAACTTAAAATTTAAATTACACTTTTGCCTATTTTTTAGCAATATACTTCTGCCCTTTCACCATAGGAAAGACCAATAATGGCAGTGGAGGGGAAGTTTCCACAAATGGCAAGCATTCTGGATTTCGTTGCTCGGTGATGAAGGCGGTGATTTTTTTGGAGCATCTTTCTTTCGAGGAAAACACAGCAATTAAAAAGGTGAGGATGTCACTGACCATCACTCTTTGGTGCTCTCTACCAATTCTCATCAATGTCGCTCCTCTTTGAAAACATTTATGCCCTTATTGATATAGGTCTTATGAGAGAGTCCGACCCCAAAACTGGCTTAAAGGGTGGGATAGCCCATAAGCCTATAAAAACCCCACATGAGCTGGTTAAAAGGCCAATTTGGAGCCAAAAGTTGTTTAGTTTGATCAATTTAGGGCCAAACGTTATAATCTGCTCAATTAAGGTCTAAATGTTATCGAATCTGCTCAATATTAGGCTATTTTGGACGAAAATTTGGCAGTGTCATACACACACCGTTAAGTTTGAGTGAAGTGTCTTACGTGGCATTTTCGTGACCTATTTTCTGACACCTTCCTTAATTCCAATGTTACATTGTTTTTACCGCAACCCAGAACTTTCACCAAAAGGAAATTCCAACTAGACCACCGTGATCAAGGATCCACTTTCTGCCTCTAGCCATAGCCATGTCCTCACCATCTTCTGTTCCTTGTCCCAACTGTCTCAAGCATACGTAGTTTTTACGTTGTAGTCAAAATAATTTATAATAGAAACTAGAAAAGGATAACATAATATACTAACATAAATTGTTCGTTCAGATAACATAAGATCATATGATTTTGGACTTATCAAGACTTGTGAGGACGAAGAAGAACAGGAAATCCTTTTTGGGGTACTGACATGGGATTGACAACGATCTTCTCATCAAGAATTAGCTTATGAAACTTGAATCTTTTCACCAAGTTGTGCATGAGCACTAATATTTCCAATCTAGCATATTCCTTTCCAGGACATATCTGGGGTCCTCCACCAAACGGGACATATGTGTATGATGCTAGTCAATTTCCTTCAAATCGAGTTAGATTGAACTTTTCTAGTTTAGGAAAGTACTTTGGCTTTTGTGTGTTAAACTTGCACTCCAATACAACTGCATGCATACGAGACATTGCGTGTAAATTTATCTATTCTTTTCGAAATTGTTAATCATTTAGACTTTTGATTCAGTGAATTATGAGTACCTTCCAACCCTTTAGAATTGAGAAACCATTGAAGACGAAGTCATTTATGGATTCTCTAAAAGCACCCTGAAGAGGAGGAGCAAGTCTCATGACTTCAAATGCTACGTTCCATAAGTACTTCATGTTGTGTATGTCATTCCAGTTCAACAAATCTCCTGGTGCTTTTGTTTTTGCTATCTCCACTTGTTCTGTACATGTAGCAAAAAGTCAAAAACAATTGCACTGTAACTGTTCAAAATCAAAATGACAAGAATTAATAATAATGAGTAATACCCTTATAAACATACTCATAAATATTGTGGAGTTCCGCAAGAGACTTGATAATAAAGGTACAGACAACACTAGTAGTGTTGTGTCCACCAATCTATAGTCATAGGATCTTGTTTGTTATGTCGATCTCGTTTATATACTTTTTGTACTTAAAACTTGTCGTCAACATGTGGGACAATATATCCTGTATAGTTGATGTCTCTCCCTCTTCCATATTGATCTTTCTTCGTTTAATAATGGCAATAAGCTCGTTCCTTATAAATTTCTAAATGTCAATAGCCTGACAAAATGGAGTTCTAGGAAAATTAATGGGGACGAAAATAATTCCTAACGCTAGAGGATAGAAATGATTGTATAGTTTAGCGATGTGATTTGGTTCTTCGAGGTTAATAAACAATCGACATGCCAAACAAAATGTATAGTTCTTTGCAAGATGGAAGACAATAAACGTATGGTTTGCCTAGAGGAAGATTGACATGACTATATTGAAATTGGCACGGCAGGAGTGCTAATTATGTAGCTGCAAAATTAGTGAAGTTGTTGGTGAATCTATTCCACTTGCATGTAATCTAAAAAGAAGTTTGAGTTAACAATACGAATCACAAAGACCTATAAGTATTCATACAAAAATAAAATACATACACATGGCCGACAAATCCTAGCATTCACATGGCTAAAATAGAAATGACACCAACTCCAAGCAAGCAAATCCTAACATTAATTGCTTCACTCAATCATATCTCTTCTCTTTAACATCCAGCGTCCTTTCCAAATTAATAGAATCTATCTACTACCCTTTACAATGCTTAATCATTAATGAGATAAATAATTTTTTTTGAAAAATATTACAGCTCTTATATTATATTGAACAAAATGAAGTCAAAGTCGAAGGAGAGTTACTGATTTCTCACAGTTCAATAAGCCATTATTGCATAATAAAATATTAAATTCTAAAAAGGTTCTCTTTCTTGGTATATAGTTTAGCTTAAGTTATAAAGATAGTGTAGTCTTACGCAACTCTGCATCTTCTTCTACTACGACGTATGTACCCTTTAGTGACATTTTTTTCTTTTTCTTTTCCCATCTCTTAAAGGAAAAGAAGGCCATTCTATATCTACCAGTAGAGCTAGATATATAACCTGGAAGCATTTCCTTTTTTTCGGTGTTGAAACCAATATATATATAAAGTAAGCATTTTCTGCTTCTAACAACCAACAATGGTTTCCTTTACTTCTATTGATTCTTTCTAGAGATGTATGATGTATATGTTTATTACCTAACAATGTTATATAAGTAGTTGATGTATTAATATTAGTGTAAACCAGCAAAAGGATCCCTTTTTTCCATTCTTAGTTCTTCTCTTCTTCTTCTTTCTTGTCTCTTTACTCTTCTTCTCTTTCCTTTAATCCATAACTTACATGCATGATGGTATACTTTAATGGATATCAGGGTTTAAATTTTGCAGTCTATATATACATAATACTAAGCTAAGATTTTGGAGGAAAATCGATCGATAATAAAATATGGAAGTTAAAGACAACAGAGGGAGATCCATGGCTGACAACAACTAATAATCACATAGGAAGACAATATTGGGCGTTTGATTATGATACAGGAACTCTTAAAGAACGTGCTCAAGTGAAAAGGGTCCGTCAGGAATTCAAGAAAAATGGGTTTAAAATCAAGCAAAGTTCTAATCTCCTGATGAGGATGTAGGTGAGTATTAAATTCATCAGCAGTGATAAAACTTTTAAAATTTTGTGAATAAAATTGACTGATAATACCTGAAAATTCTAATATTGACGATTTCATTAAATTGTAAAGTCTTGTAATATTTATTATGCTAGCGACTGCATCATCTACCTATCCTTCTATAAACTTAAATTTCAACTACAACAAAAATAACAAAACATATTGTTGCAATTTGATTATACTTCATTAAACAAAACTGATGACTTATGCAGATGAGGAAGGAGAACCCGTGTCCTCCAATACCTCTAGCCGTGAAAGTGAAAGATAAGTTGGAGAAGATAACAGAAGAATATGGCAACAACACTGAGAAGGGGTATTGGTTTCTTATCTTACATTCAAGCTCATGATGGGCACTGGCTTGCCGAATCTACTGGTCACTTGTTTTGGACCCAAACCTTTGCAATTAATTAACTAACTAAACCTACTTACCTAAGTAAATTAACTTATTATTATCTCCTTTTCAGTATATAAAAATTAATAAAAACTATCCATCAAAAGATTAAATCCAAATGATTCAATGATAAACTCTTTTATTAATGCTCATCATCAGTATGCGTGAGTGAGGGGCTTAACACTGTGTTTATTCTGAACATAAGAAGGAACTCATACAATATTTATACAAACATCAAGAATGGTATAGTATGCTTTATATATATGTATAAAGATTAGATATTCTCAAGTATCATTAGTTTGGTGATGCTTATTATTAGTTAAAAAGCATTTAATTAACTTGGAATGATCATCAAAGAATGAAGATGGTGGGAGGGGTTTAGTGATGGGGCTGGGGGGTTTCATATAGAGGGTCCAAGCATAATATTTGGTTCAATGTTTAGCTACATTTGCCTAAGACTGTTGGGATAAGGAACAAAAGATGGTGAGGACATGGCTATGGCCAAAGGCAAAAAGTGAATCCTTAACCATGGCAGTTTGGTTGGAATTACCCTTTGGTGAAAGTTCTGGGTTATGGTAAGACCAACGTAACATTGGTGTGAAGGAAGGTGTTAAAAA
Source organism: Erythroxylum minutifolium (assembly GCA_027123815.1). NCBI lineage: Eukaryota > Viridiplantae > Streptophyta > Magnoliopsida > Malpighiales > Erythroxylaceae > Erythroxylum > Erythroxylum minutifolium. The sequence goes on along the minus strand of JAOTJB010311331.1, from coordinate 3,850 downwards.
TTAGGTCACAAAATTTCCACGAAAAATGCTGCACTCAAACTTAATGGCAAGTGTATGACACCGTCAAATCTCCGTCCAAAATAGCCTAATATTGAGTAGATTTATAACATTTAAACCTTAATTGAGTAATGTTTGACCCTAAATTGATCAGACCCAACAACTTTTGGCCTTAAATTGTGCTTTTAGCCTAAATAAACCCCCTATATGACCAATATGGGACTCAAGTCCTATATCTTGCAATTAAACTGTAACATTCCACCACGATCTGCAGCCCATGCACCCGCAGTCTAGCTGTGCGCTAAACCTTTTATAGCCCTAGGCGAACACTGCAATATCAACATCACCACCTATAGTATGAGGACTCGAAGGAATGGTGTTGGCGCTGATACCAATTATTGTATATTTTTTGTATATGGTTACATTAACATTCAAAAAGAGAGAGAGAAAGGAAGAGAGATACACAAAAGAAGAGAGAGAGAGACGCACAGATCTGAGAGAATATTAGAGGAGGAAGATAATATTTTTGTATGTGGTTACATTAACGTTCAAAAGAAGAAAGATACACAAAAGGGGAGAGAGAGGGAGGGAGAGGGAGAAAGAGGCGGAAGAGAGATACATAGATATTAGATAATATTAGAGTAGGAAGACAATATCCATTCTATTACATGCCTCCCACTATCTGTTACTATAACGTCCTAAATACACGTCAGAGCTGACTAGTATAAGGGCTGGTTTCTAATAACAATGGTGTGGGTTTATTTAAATGCTGCATTGCTATGTAGTAGTTCGAACGATAACGTTTCCATTAATTCTTCAGCTCATCCAAAATTCCCCAGTGGAGTAGTCTTCTTCATTTTCCTCTGTAACAATCCCCTTCCTCTTCAGTTACTTGTCTACCAAATTATCCTCTGGAAATCATTTTTGGAGTTCAGAATGGTATTTCGAGGAGGCGTTATTACTTCGACAAGAGTCATCATCTCCAGTGACCACATAAAATTGCAACTATTTCGTTTAACATTTATGACTTGGACTATATTTTTCATCACACCAGAAACAAAGTTCACTTGCTCACTTATCGTCGAACTCTTTGCTATTACTGTGTTCAGTAGATTTAAAAGGTTTTACTGATGATGAGGGCAATGTAGGTGTTGGTGTAGGCAATATTCCATCAGAGCTTGAGCTTCTATTTATGTTTGTTATATGTTGCAGTCTCAGGACTGTGTTATAATTTTCTCCATTGCCTATGTTCTTTATTAAATTTCCTCAACTTAACCTGGTGCTCCCATTAGACATCACTATAGCTTCTGGTTTGCGAGCTAACATGTAAGCTTGATCTAACGAGTGAGGTTCATTCAATTTCACAGTCATTTAAATCTCTAGTTTGAGTCCTTTAATAAAGAAACCAATTAAATACTCTTTTGGTAGCGATAACTGGTTGGAGTGATGATCGAATTGAATGTAGTAATTCAACGCTATTCTATCTTATTTTAATTCTTTGAAATATCCTACTAGGTCATTAAAAATTCTGCATCAAATCTCTATTTGAGAGCCTTAGTGAACTCCTTCTAGTCGACCATTTCCGCTTTATGACAATTCTTGATCTATCATTGATACCATTCTTGAGCTCTTTTGTCCATATACAAAATTGCTTTACTCACCTTTGTTTTCTGTAAAGTTTGATCTAACTGGAAAAATTGCTCACAGTGATACAGCCACAATTTGATGTTGTTGCTGTCGAATAAAAGGAACTCAATCTGACTCAACCTCGTCGGTGTTGAGTTTTCATCCTTCTTTTGCCTTGGATTACTAGTCTAGGAGGTGGGTTTTGATAATCTTAAAGTTGTATCTTCTGGTTCTCTCCCTTGCTTCTACAAAAATTACAGAATCATAGTCCGTAACTCTAACATTTCCTTCTCCATCTTCTCAGCTCTGTTTTGATATTCTGAAAACATTTTCTTGTTCCTTTCTTGGGAATCCAGAAGCATTATCTCATTTTTGTTATGTGATTCCACCAAACCTTTCACGGTTTCTTCAAGCCTTTTCACCTTCGCCCCTCACATACCTTATGCCATTGATTTCTTCCCTGAACTGATTGCTCTAATACCTAATGTTATATATTTTATTTATGTGTTTATGTTAACATTCAAAAGAAGAGAGAGAAAGGAAGAGAGATACACAAAAGAAGAGAGAGAGAGAGAGACAGAGGAAGAGAGATACACAAATTTGAGAGAATATTAGAGGAGGAAGACAATATCCATTATGTTATATACCTCCTACTATTTGTTACTATAAGGTCTTAAATACACGTAAGGGATGACTAATATAAGGATTGGTTTTTGATAACAATGGTGTTAGTTTAAACGTTGCGTTGCTATGTAATAGTTCAAACGATGATGTTTTCATTAAATTTTCAGCTCATTAAAAATTCCTTGGTTGAGTCATCTTCTTCATTTTTCTCTGCAAGACACCTCTCTTTGAAAACGTTTTTTGCCCTTGATCAAACTACAACTCCTTCATTTTAAGCCTAGGTTTCAGGTTTGTTTTTTTGGGTGATGAGTCTTATTTTTATATATTTTCTAGATCTTGGTATAAATTGTAGATAATTACCATAAATAGAAAAGGCATTGTTCATCTTAGGTTTGCTTGTTTGAGGGACTATCTTACTTCTCAAAATATGGCTCCTGAATTTCTCAATATATGGTTTCCTTGAGATTAGAATACAGACTTCATCTGCTTGTCAATTAGCTAAGGAAGATTCTTTCCAGCATTTATCTACTGAATGTTTCTTAGAGATGAGTATTATTTGTGTTCTTCTAGATCTTAATTTGATCTTTAGGGCCAAACCAAATAGAACTTTGTATATTTTTGTTCAACATAGGTTATAATTGTAAAGCCCACAAAATCTAACCTAACCAATAAAAATAAAAACAGAGGAGCATATATATAGAGTAAGAGGACAACAGGTAAGTTTGAACAAAACCAATGAAGATAGCTTTCTTCTGTTCTTCTTCTCCATATTTGCAACTGGTGAATGTATACAATTACTATCTTTCTCCTGCATGTAAAGCTTTTCTCATATATTTCCTTATTTTATTTATTTTGTAATAGTCAAAAAAGAAATTATGGAGATTAACAACTAAAAAATCTATTAGAATGACATACAACTTCATATAGGTAAGATTTTCAACTAAAATGTATCCCTTTTATTAGTGATTTTCAATCATTGTAAAATAGTTTATAGTTGGAATTATTTTATGATTATTTGTGATAACAATTTTATTAAAATTGAAAAAAACAAATTGGGGAAAAGGTGGCTGAAAAAAGGGAAAAAGAGGAGTTAGGAGAAGAGGAGAGGATGAAGAAGAGACAATTTTTGAAAATTTAAGATATTTTACAAGGCAAAATGGGAAATGTAAAAATTTAAGAGAAATTAAATTTTAATTCCTAGAAGGGTATTTTGTAATAATAAAAAATGTGAGAGTAAAATAGGACTTTTGAATGATTAAAAGTATTTTAGTAATTATGGTGGTTAAATAAAGTAAGGATATTTTAATAATTAAGAATAAAGTAGTAACAAATGGGTAATTTTGAATTATTAAGTGTAATTGAGTTTGAAATATTTTCTTAAATAAAATCTAATAGAATTTTGTAAATATCTCAGTTCGAAGGACAAATTAGGGAGTAAATTAGATCAATAAAATAGTTGAGTCCAAAAATCAAGTAAAGATAACATCAAACTATGCTCTTATAATAGGGTATGGTTTATAAATTAGTGAATTTTTTACATAAATTATTTTATGGTGAATCATGTTTTGATTTAGTAATTAATTAAAGTAATGATTAATAATTA
>JAOTJB010311289.1:0-15923 GCA_027123815.1 Erythroxylum minutifolium | reverse complement strand
GATATAGAAATGCATACTGGATGTGTTAGAAGTGTGTAAATCTGGAAATGGAAGAACATGAAAAAAGAAGAGGAGAAGTGCCGTTCGGTGAAGAAGATGAAGGTTTGAGTTTTAGAGAGAGAAAAGGTGATGGTTGCGTGTATGAATTATGAACTAAGGTATTTCATTGAACAGCTCTAAGTCTTGTGACTATAACTTTCTCATCTAAACTCCAAATGACTTGAAAATTGAACCAATAGACTCCTAAGATATTTTTATTTCCCTCCATAAAAATTTAGAGCCATCTGAACTGATTTAGAAGAGATTGATTGGATGAAAATGAGGAAATGTGCTGGAATGTCATGAACCGGAGAATTTTCACTAAACATGCTTTGGTATTTTAATTATAACTTGATCTGTAGATTTATAAATGGATTTATTCTTAATTCAAATTAAACTAGAGACATATTTCTACAACTTTCTTGAAGACGTTTTATTTTAATTCTATCTTTAAGACTTTCAAAACTAGCATGCAATTGAATCTTAGCTTAGGCTGTAGCACTACCAGGGACAGAAATCATATCCTGTAGTTATTGAATAAAATGTATTGGTGTAGGCCGACTTAGACTAAGGTGTCTTCACCAAAGTTGTAGATTATTCTCTTAGCTTTAAATTGGAATAAAGTTTGTAATTGTTGGAGATGGGAATTGAGAGATATGGGTTGTACAACATGAATGCATAATCAAACATTAGCCAAAATGTCAAAAGTGCATAATCTGTGGTATTGTGAACATAACTCATAGAATAATGAAACAAATTAAATGATCCTAGTATCAATAGAGACTTAAGACATAGGATAATAATTTGTTAGGAGGAAATGTTGCCAAATTCCTTCGTTTTCTTGATGAATTAGTTGTGCAAAATAGACCCGAAAGTATACCTTTAAACAAATCTGTGTTAATAAATTGAATGTGGATATCCGAATGGTTATTATGACTAGATTGATGATAAGAAACCCAGAATTGTCATGAACATGCATTGCACATATTCAATATACATGAATGTGCATAAATGAATACATGATTGTGCAATATTGTGATATGTGAATGTATTATCTATATAGAGGAACGCATTGAACGACAACATCCAGACATTACCGGTACTTCAAGGCAATAACTATTTGGAGCATACAGTGAGTAACCTAAGATGGTCTCACCTTATTGTTTTGTACATTATTGAACTGTATTGCTATCTTATTGAACTGTATTGAATTGTGCTGATTGTGTACTGGATTCCGGACAATATTTGTCAGAGGCGTTTTGATGCATGAGAATGATATTGGAAGTGTTGATTAAATGTGAATGCGTCAGCCTAAATGATTTTCTGATTCTCAACTGAAAAGTTGAATGCTGGACCTAGTCTAATGACCACTGCTACTGTAATTGATACTGAGACTGATATACTGTTATATTACATACAAATGAAAGTGATTGAATTTAATGACTAAATTGTGACATGCACTTCATTCTGATGCATGTAATATACATGAGTTGTGACTGGTGTTGCTACTGATACTGTTACTGATAAGAGCTTTACGCTATCGCATATGTGGTTCGAGCCTATGGCTCACTGTGATCAATGAGGCACTGATTGACTGACTAAGTCCGATAATTCGGGATACTTTAAAAGCACACAGTCACAATAATATAAAAAAATGAATGTGAGTCTCATACATATTGCATCCACATATAATTTGAATTCATTGAATGATTTGCAAAGCTGTGTGAATGTCGTTATATGATTGAACTATTTAACTAATAAATGATTTATCTGTGATAGTATTTGATACTTGTCAAGTGGATTTGAATTGTATGATTGCATATTATAATTGATCTTGTTTTATGACATGAGTGAAACATCGAGGTTAGTTACTTTGTTGAGTTCGCAAAACTCATCAAAATTACACCGTTGCTTTTTAGGTTTGAGAGTGAGATGACCTGACTTCTAAGACTTTGCAGAAGCATATTTTGTACACCTGTTACAGTCAGATTTGGCTCAAAGGTCGGTCAGCTGAGTTTGAGGACACAGTTGTTTCTTTTGAGTTTATAGTATTCGGTGTGTAATGAGTTGTTTATGTTCATAGGACAATGTTGTATAAACATGGTTGATATTATACTATATGAAACAATGTACATTATGGTTTTTTTATAATGTGATAACTTTTTGGGTATAGAAAATGTTTGATTGATGATTTAGTATATGATACCATGTTATGTACAATAAAGGTGAGATAGTTAACATGTCATTTCTGACAGGCATGTACACATGTATTTGATGGACATACGTGCATATGTCAGCTAGGAATGGGGTGTTACAATAAGGCTGATCACTTGAAGAGTTAGAGTTTGACTGGAAGAGCGCCTTATCCTTATCATGTAGGAATTTGAATTTGTTTTAGATAGACATCTTTACATGTTAGAGTTAGATTAGGATTAGATTAGAAAACCCTATAAAAGGGACGTTCGTCATGATAAAAAAAGTTTTCTATTCTTACGTTTTTCTCAATTCTTAGTCTTTCTTATATTTTTGTTATTGGAGAAAAAGCCATATGTGGCTAAAATCAATTGTTCTGATTTAAAGGGATTCAATATTCTAATTGTAATCTTGTGAGGTTTTGTATTTCAAACTTTTATTCATGTTTTAATTCAAGTATTTCTTGTTATAATTTCTCATGTTTCATGAATGATTGATATTCGATTAATTTGACAATTTAATTTAATATTGATTATTCTATCGCTATCTAGAAATTCAATGATCCATAATTGTCATAAAGGATTGGTACAAGTAGCAAATAGGTTATTTATGAATTTCCATATTTAACTTATGATAAACAAGAAAACTAAATTGAATAGTTACAGCTATCTCGATTATTTAATTTAAGGTTTAGTTTTTTTCACGGAGCTTATTGCTATCATTTATTTGATATGGAATGATATCATACCCAGTCAATAAATGATAAGTTTTGGTTTGGATGCTGGGTTTGAACCAATTAATTTTGGAAAATTTGAGACTTATTACGACTATCTTAATACGTTTCAAACTAACTACTTGAATTGTGAAAATATTCTTTTTAAACCAATGATCAATGTTACAATTAGATGAGATCTTCCCTTAAATCAGAGTTTGGTAATCTTGACTTTCTTAATTTTAAATTTAGTTGATTTCATTTGATTTTGTATTAATTTTAGTGAATCGTTTTCTTAATAAAAACCCTTGTTTATTTTATTAATTGAAATTAAGAACATAGAGTTTAGTTCTCTAGGGATTCGACTTGATTCCATGACTATTACAAAGGTTTGAAGAATCAAAATTATTTTGGGGGCTTTGACAACACGAACAAAATTTGGCATCATTACTGAGGAACTATTTCAAGTTTTTTAGTTTCTTTGCATTTTTATTTTTACAGTTACTGCTAACCTTTTGTCTTGTATAACTCGTGCTTCTCAGATAGGTAAATTGCAATACAATCTAGAAATTAAGAAGACAGCGCGTCGTTTGAGAAAAGATAATAAGCAAGGAAGCAATCATTCACTTCTGACATGAAAGTTAAAGTAGATCTAATAATTAGTGAAGACTTTAATTTTCAAGAAGTGGACGAAAAGATGGCAACTCTTAACCCTAGAATGTTGAGGGAGTTAGCGACACCAAATTTGAATCAACAACCTTTATGCATTTAATTTCCCAATATTGAGGTAGATTTTAAATTGAAATCTGGTTTGATTCAATTACTACCTATTTTTCGTGATCTTGCAGGTGAAAATCCACGTAAACACCTGAAAGAATTTCATGTTATTTATTATGGAATGAAGCCAAAAGGGGTGACAAAAGAACAAATTAATCTCAGGGCCTTTCTATTCTCATTGAAAGATAAGGCAAAAGATTGGCTATATTATCTTCCATCTGACTCAATAACAACATAGAATGAGATGAAAAGAATGTTTCTGGAGAAGTTCTTTCCTGTATCAAGAGCAACAAATATTAGAAAGGAGATATGTGGGATAAGACAAATTATAGGAGAAACATTATATGAATATTGGGAAAGGTTTAAGGAGCTATGTGCCAGCTGTCTACATCATCAAATTTTCGATCAACTTCTGATTCAATACTTTTATGAAGGACTATTGCGAATGGATCGAAGTATGGTTGATGCAACTAGTAGAGGAGCTCTGGTAAACAAAACGCCTGAGGCTGCTAAACAGTTGACATCAATTACAGTTGACATCAATTAGGGCCGAAAATTCTCAACAGTTTGGGACAAGGATGGATAGAGCTATTAAACGTGTGACGTACCTTGAGGATAAAATTTATGATTTAATCGCTCTAGTTTGTTAAATAGCTATAGGTCAATTGAAATGAGCAGGAGTGTGCAAAATATGCTCATTCTCTATACATCCTACAGATATGTGCCCTACATTGCAACAAGACTTTCTTCAAGAAGCGAATGCAATAAGGGGCTTTCCTGGTCAACCTCAATGAAAGTATGACCCTAATTCCAATTACTACAATCCAGGATGAAGGGATCATCCAAACTTGAGCTATAGAAATCAAGGAGGCCAACAACAATATTAATCTCACAATTTTAATAAACAACCTAAGCTCCTACATTTGCTCAACCTCAATCTTCAAATTCAGGTATATCTTTAGATGAAATTGTTGAGGTGCATGCTAATAATACACAACAATTTCAACAGGAAACAAGGGCAAGCCTCCAAAACTTGGAAAATTAGATCACTTAATTAGCCACCTTGGTAAGTATTCGCAAGGTTATACGCGCTAAGTTTTATAATTTTTTTAACCTTGGTAAATTCCACAAGCGCACAGGTCGTTCATGTAAAACCTAAGGTATCGATCCCATGAGGAAGGCTAACTAGTCCTAAATCTAAGATCGCCCTAAACTATAATAATTCTAAGCAATTAACTAAGGTAGAAATTAAATCAATCAATAATCAATAATGAGAATTTAAAGTGCAGAAAAGTCATAAAATAGCAACTCACACAATAATTCGAAATCAACCTAGAAATAGCCAAATGAGAGAAAGTGGGATTTAATTCGAAACTAAAGAAAATCTAACCAATTATGTAATTTTTGACTTAATGAGCCTAGACGATCTTAGGGTGAATTACTCTCTCTCGAGTTATAATTCTTAACCCTAATTGATTATCCCTAATTTAAATTATGGAATCGTGATCTCTCGATTCACGATTGACCCAAAACCTAAATTAGTTCTAAATTATCTAAAAACCTATTAGGAATCCATGCTCGATCTTTTGTTACGCTACTCTACCGGTTTGATTCAATTAAAGTAACAAAGAACAGATAAAATGAACAATAAAAATAAAAAAACATAAACATAAATACAAAATAGAACTGAATGTTAATTTTAGAAAGAAAAATTAATTTTGGTTAGACAAAAATCTCAAGGGGATGGAGGTGGTGATGGTGCGGAGGTGAGAGTTCACGTGCCTCACTCACGTTTTATTGAAACGAAATCTAACCATCCCTAACATTTTTAAACAAAATCTACATTTGCTGGTTTATGGTCCTTAGCTTGACCTTTGGTCCAAGAGGCATTCTCAATTGTTCAGAGAGAAGAAAATCACTTCCTTATCTTTGGAAATTGCTCCTCCAAGATAAAGCTTACAACGATGCCCATTAACCTTAAAAGTCTACTTGTTAGCATTTTTCAATTTGAGAGCTCCATGATCAAAGACTTGAATGACTGTAAATGGTCTACTCCATCTAGACTTCAACTTTCCTGAAAATAACTTAACTGAGAATTATATAGTAGAGCAGTACCTCCTACTTTGAATTCTTTTTGCTTGAGACCAGCATCGTGCCATTTCTTAACTTTTTCCTTGTAAAGTTTGGCATTCTCATAAGCATTGAAACGAAATTCTTCAAGCTCGTCCAGTTGTAGAAGCCTCTTTTCGCTGGCTTACTTCTAGTCGAAATTTAATGCTTTAATCGCCCAGTATGCTCTATGTTCTAATTTAACCGGCAAATGACAAGCTTTCTCGCACACGAGTCTATAAGGAGTTGTTCTAATAGGTGTTTTAAATACTGTCCTATAGGCCCATAAAACATCATTTAACTTAGCTACCCAATCCTTTTGAGAATTGTTCATTGTCTTTTCTAGGATTCATTTTAGCTCTCAATTAACAACTTCCACTTGGCCACTATTCTACAGATGGTAAGGTGTAGCAACTCAGTGGTGCACTTCGTATCTTTTTAGGAGAGAATCAAAAGATCTGTTACAAAAATGTACGCCTCCATCACTTATTATTGTATGTGGCACTCCAAACCGGTTAAATAGTTGTTTAATGAACTTTTGCACAATCTTCCCATCATTGGTTAGAGATGATATCGCTTCAGCCCATTGCGAAACATAATCGAGTCCCACCAAAATGTGTATGTTCCCCATTGACAATAGGAATGGACCTATAAAATCAATGCCCCAGACATCGAAGACCTCTACCTCTTGAATGTTCGATAACGACATTTCATCCCTCTTGGAGATGTTACCTATCCTCTGACATCAATCGCATTGTGTCACATAAGTCTGTGCATCCTTAAACAACTGCTACTAGCAACATCCACTCTCTAGTATTCAAGCTGCTGTTTTGTTGGCCCCATAATTCCCAGCATACTACCCTTCATGACATTGTTTAAGGATGTCTAACATTTCCTTGTCTGGAACACAATGTTACATTAATCCATCTGCACAGACTCTATATAGGGTTAGCTCATCCCATATGTATCGATTACAGTCATGCAAAAATTTCTTCCTTTTTTAGTACGAGAGATCTGATGGGAATTTACCACTAGCAACATAATTAGTGATATCTACAAAACATGGAATAGTTAAGCTCTCGAGTAACATCACAGTTTAATCGGGGAAATTTTTGTTAATGTCCTTACTTGGTTGGCATTCCCCTCCCTCAAGTTTGGATAAGTGGTCTACAACTACATTTTTTGCTCCCTTTTTATCTCTCACCTCCAAATCAAATTCTTGCAAGAGTAACACCCATCTAATGAGCCTTGGTTTTGCATCCTTCTTGTTGAAAAGGTATTTTAATGCCATATGGTTAGTGAATACAATTACCTTTGAACCTAAAAAGTACTGTCAAAACTCATCTCACACATCACTGCGAGAAACTTCTTTTCTGTAATAGTGTAGTTCAGTTGGGTCCTGCAAGAGTTTTACTGGCATAGTAGATTGCATGCAATTTTTTTATCTTTCCTTTAGCCCAACATACAACCTAGAGCTTGGTCACTCGCATCATATATAACTTCGAACGGAAGTGTCCAGTTTGGTGGTGACAGAATTGGCACTGATATTAATACCTCTTTTAAAGTGTTGAATGTAGACATACACTTATCTTCAAACACGAAGGGCACATCCTTAACTAAGAGGTTGGTCAAAGGTCATGTAATTTGCAAAAAATCCTTGATGAATCTTCGGTAGAATCTTGCATGGCCTAAAAATGCTCGCACTCCTTTGACATTGCTTGGGGATGGAAGTTTTTCTATTACCTCTGTTTTTACTCTATCAACTTCGAATCTTTGATGTGAGATCTTATGTCCAAGAATGATCCCTTTTTACACTATAAAGTGACATTTCTCCCAATTCAGTACTAAGTGTGATTCTTCACATCTTTGAAGAACTTTATCCAAATTATTTAGACATGAATCAAAGGAATCTGCAAAGACTAAAAATTCATTCATGACCACCTCCACTATGTCCTCTATCATGTCAGCGAATATTGACATCATGCACCTATGAAATGTTGCTGGAGCGTTGCAAAGTCCGAAAGGCATATGTCTGTATGCGAAGGTTCCATAGGCACAAGTGAATGTGGTTTTCTCCTGATCATTAGGGTAGATGAAAATTTGATTATAGCCAGAATATCTTTCTAAAAAGAAATAAAATGAATGACTAGCTACCCTTTCTATCATTTGGTCTATAAACGGAAGAGGGAAGTGATATTTCTTAGTCACTGAATTGAGTTTACGATAATCTATATATACTTTCCACCTCGTGACTGTTCTGGTTGAAATTACTTCTCCATTTTGACTCTCAATCACCATCATTCCTCCCTTCTTGGGTACGCATTGTACTGGGTTAGTATGTATTGCACTGGGCTGACCCATTCACTGTCAGAGATGGGATAAATTATCTCCTCATCTAGGAGTTTTATAATCTCATTTCTTACCACCTCCTTTATGTTATGGTTTAGTATCGGTTGATGCTCTCGCACCGTTCTACATCCTTCCTCTAAGTTTTTTGATGCATGCAGGCATTCGGGCTTATTCATCGAATGTCAACAATCTGCCATTCAATAGCTGTCATTCACTTCCTCACAACTTCCACCACCTTACTCTCTTATTTTTTGCTCAATTGGTAGGAAATTATTATAGTTAAAGTTTGACCTTTACCAAGAAAGGTGTACATGAGGTGTCTAGGTAAAGGCTTGATCTCTAATATCGAAGGTTTCTCTGAAGATGGTAGCGTGGGTGCTTCTGTTTGAACTAATTTGTCTTGATGTACTGGAACATCTACCTCCTCCATCTCATCATCTTCTTTAGATTCAAAAATTTCGTGTTTATTGTCAGTTTCTGTTTCCAGTGACTGCACTTCTGCTATGCAGCTCTCAACTTGTTCTCGCAAACTTTAATCCATGATTTCAACTTTCATGCATGTGCTACTCGTTGTCAAATTCTTTAAGGCCTTATTCATATTGAATTCAACCTGGTCTTTGCCTATTCTGGTGTTCATAAATGATCGACCTAAGATCAATGGACAGTTTTTATGCTCTTCAAAATCCAGAATCACAAAATCCACGGGAGTAATGAATTTATTTACCCGCATCAAAACATCTCCCACTATTCCCAATGACATTTTAATGGATTGATTAGCCAATTGAATTAATGTTGATGTAGGTTTAACCTCTCTAAGTCTCAATTTCCTGAATATCGATAAAGGCATAAGATTGATGCTAGCTCCTAGATCACACAAACACTTTGTAAATTCTAGTTCACTAACCATATAAGGTATTATGAGAGTTCCTGGATCTTTTAATTTTAAAGGCATTTGGCTGATGATTATAGAGTTGCAAGTACCACTTAGGGCTATCATTTGATTATCATCCCGAGTATGCTTCTTTAATAAAATGTCCTTTAAAAATTTTACGTATTTAGGCATATGTTCTAATGCTCAACAAATGAGAGATTTATTTGTAGCATCCTTAGCTTCTTAACGAACTTTGCAAATTGATCATCCAACTTCTTCTTTTGTAGTCATTGAGGGAAAGGGATCTTGGGTTGGTACGGTGGAGGTGCAATATAAGGAGGATATCAATTTCCTTCCCACTTCAAAGTATGATAGCCTTTAATTGCCCCCTTGATTTTTTTCTTGAAGTGCTAGGAACATTTACAAGATTCCGCATAAAAAAGGCATTAGTTAGTTGACTCACTTGGGTCACTAGATTGTGAATGGAAGATGCGAGACTCTTAGTGACTTACTCAAATTTATCTTCCAACTTCTTTTGTGCATTATCTAAAGTTCCAAGCTTATGTAGAATTTTATGCAACTTGGCTTCCAGTGAGCATGCTTTATCTTGCTGGAAACCCAATTGCCCTTGAGTCCTAAACTACCCTCCATTATTATTATTCAACCAGGAAAATTTAGGGTGATTCTTCCACCCAGAGTTGTATATGTTAGAGTAGGAATTATTACCTCCTCCTTATCCAAATTGCGCTAATTCACTTACTCCTGGTTATCCTCCCTCATCAGGTAGCAGTCCACAGTATTATGATCTACTTGACCACATAACTCGTACTTCACTTGCATGGCCCTTATAGGAGCAGAAGATGACGCCTTCATATTGCTGAGTTGTTGCGTCAGATTGTCGATCTTAGCTTGCATCTTCGTCATTTGATCGACTGCGACAACTCCCTTCTACTCTCTAAAGGTAGTAAGTTGCCTATTTCTCTCTCTTGACCATAAGCAACTACTACTCACCATCTCTTCAATTAACTCCTTTGCTTCATCGATCGTCTTACACATCAAAGATCCTCCTGTCACTACATTGATCATGCCTTTGGTAGGTGGGTGTATTTCGTTGTAGAATGTCTGTAAGAGGAATTCCTTCAGTAGGTTGTAGTGTGGGCATCTCCTTTGCAGGTCTTTATAACACTCCCAAGCTTCATAAATTGACTCCTTGTCACCTTGTTGGAAATTGGTAATTTCCTTTATGATCTTTGTGGTCTTCGTTAACAAGATGTATTTATCTAGGAAGGTATGTACAAGTTGCTCCTACGTCGTAATGTTGGCGGGGCTTAGTGAGTGGTACCAAGTCTTCGCTCTATCCCTTAGGTATAAAAGGGAACAACCTAACCCTAACAACATCCTTCGACATCTAGTGATACCGAAAAATATCACAGATCTTGAGGAAAGTGACGATGTGTGCGTTCAGATCTTCATTCGCCAGTATATAAAATTGGACATTCTACTGAAGCATATTCAGAAGGGCGGGCTTGATTTTGAATAAGACCGCTTGAACTAACGGTCTAGCCACTCCTTGGTTCACTGGATTAAACCTTGGCCTCATGAAGTTCATGAGGGTCCTTTGTTGTTACTTCCAGGGTTAACTTCATGATCCATATTTTTTTGAAATTCCTCGGCCGTTTATGATTTCTCGATCTCTTCTTCTTCCTCTCATCGAGCTTTCCTCAAGGTTTGTTCTAATCGTGTTATATCTAAATCTATCGTTTTAGTAGCACGACTTAAAACTCTTGTGACTTTTGTTTTCATGCAAGAGCACGATATTGAAATAAAATGAATGAAACAAAAATAAAAACTAGAAAATCAAATCTAAGCTAATGTCTTAAACTATAGACTAAATGTCGCCTTCCCTGGTAACGGCACCAAAAACTTGTTGGCACGGTTATATGTGCTAAGTTTTATTATTTTTTAAACCTTGGTAAATTTCGCAAGTGCATAGGTCTCGCGTAGTACCTAAAGTATCGATCCCACGAGGAAGGTTAACTAGTCCTAAATCTAAGAGCGCCCTAAACTACAATAATTCTAAACAATTAACTAAGGCAGAAATTAAATCAATCAATAATTAAATATGGGATTTTAAAGTGCAAAAAAGTCACAAAATAGCAATTCACACAACAATCCAAAATCAACCTAGAAATAGCCAAGTGAGAGAAAGGGGGATTTAATTCGAAACTAAAGAAAATCTAACAAATTATGTAAATTTTGACTCAACAGACCTAGATGATCTTATGGTGAATTACTCTGTCTTGAGTTATAATTCTTAACCTAATTGACGATACCTAATTTAAATTATGGAATCAAGATCTCTCGATTCGCGATTGACCTAAAACCTAAATTAGTTCTAAGTTGTCTAAAAACCTACCAGTAATCTATGCTCGATCTCTCGTTACATGACTCTACCAGTTTGATTCAATTCTCTACCTATCAATTCACCTAACTCTCATTAGCCCAAATCGATGATTTTTTCCTAGCTCACCCTCTCAGTTTATCGCCAAGTTATTAAGAATAGAATTTGAATCACAATTAATTCGAAAGAAACACAATTAAATAAACTTTATTAATCTCAAGAACTAGAAAACCCAAAGGTGAGTATAGACAATAGATCAACACTTAACAACACTGTTTCCAATGAATATCCCAATTTCATACATCCATAAAATCGAAATAAAAATAAGAAATACTATCGAAGCGGATCTCGAAGGCAGCGACTGTGGGAAACCACCTGTTTCAGGAAGTATTTCGCGTCAAACTTATCTTTGTGTCTCTCTTCCTTCGTCTCCTTCCTTAATCTCTTGATCTCTCTTTAGATTTTACTCGAAATTGACAGAATGATGCTCTCTTGCACGACTCTCTAGGCTCTCCAAAAACTCCTTTGTGGTTGTCACATCATGTTCTATTTATTTTGTGGAAGCCCTATGTCAAATTCAGGGTCAAAGCAACTCATAAAATCTCGCAAAAATTAACTTTTCCTGTCAGCCCGACGCAGGGCATGATCGTGATCCTACTTGCCACGATCATGGCCTACTGTTTAACCTCTCTGTCACGATTGTGACCTGACTTGACGCTCTTTGTCATGATCGTGGTCTGTTGTGTACAATCGTGGCCTATGACTTTGGGCCGAAACTCCTCGAATCTTCGCCGTTCTTCCCCGTTTATCCTGAAACACTAACAAACAGTTCATGGCACTTCAAAAATATCACATTTAAACTCAAAGACTTAATTGAACCCATAAAAACACTAAAACACACAAACTAACATAATTACACTCTAATTGCACACACACCAATCAAATTCACACTAAATAAGTAACCAATTCAACCTTAAAATATCATGAAAATGACAACTATCAGTAAGTAAATTGGAGGCGCAAGCATCAGGGAAATTACCTTCTTAAAAGGTGGTGAATCCTAAGGAAATTGTGAGTGCAATGACTTTGAGAAGTGGTAAGGAAATTCAATCTAGAACTTCTTTACCAATGGAGGAAGAAAAGCACGATGATGAGAAAAAAAAAGAAGAACTTCCATCTCAAGAATCAGTAAAGATAAAAAATGATTTATCTTGATCAATATCAATTAATGCACATTTGCCTCCTTTTCCTAGCAGGTTGGCTAAACCAAAAGATGATGAATATGAAAGAGAGATCTTAGAAATTTTCAAAAGGGTGGAAATCAATATACCACTTCTGGAAGTCATCAAGCAAGTTTAGAAATATGAAAATTTCTTAAAGGAGTTATGCATAAATAAAAGGAAGCTGAAGGACAAGGAGAGAATAATTTTGGGTAAGAATGTACCAGCTGTAATAAATAGGATATTACCATAAAAATGCAAAGATCCAGGTATGTTTACACTTCCATGTGTTATTGGCAATAGAAAAATTGAGTGTGCCATGATAAAATTAGGTACATCTATTAATGTCATGTCATACCCAATTTATGAAGCTTTAAATCTGAATTCTTTGCAAGGAACTAATATGATTATCCAACTAGTTGATCGTTTATATATGCGTCCTATTAGAGTTATTGAGGATGTTTTAGTCCAAGTTAATGGTTTGGTATTTCTAGTGGATTTTTACATCTTGAAAATGGATGGAGATAGTGTGGAACATTTGGCTTCAGTTCTATTGGGTAGGCTATTTATGAAGATGGCCAAGATGAAAATTGATGTGGATGAGGATACTCTTTTTGTAAAGTTTGATGGAGAGATAGTAAAGTTCAATATTTTCGAAGCAATAAAATACCCTAACGATCTTCAATCTACATATCATATGGATATTGTGGATTCATTTATGCAAGATATGTTTAATGAAGAAAATATTGAAGATGAGCTAAAGTTTAAGGCTAAATCAGAAGTGAATAAGCAAATTGATGAAACTTGTGAAGTTCAGAATCATTATTAGCAATGCAAATATATTCGAAAACTTTAAATGTTGAACTTACTATAAATCACAAGAAAATGTTAACTTCTATTTTGCAGGCTCCAAAGATCGAATTGAAAGCCCTACTTGATCACTTTAAATATGTCTATTTGGGTGATGGCGAGTCATCACTGGCAATCATTTTAAAAAGGTTGACTGAAGGTCAAGAGGTAAATTTGGTGACACTACTTATAAAATACAAAACTGTAATTGGTTGGACTTTAGTGGATATAAAAGGAATCAGCTCGGCGATTTGCATGCACATGATTCTTTTAGATGAGAATGCTAAACCAAAACGAGAACCCTAAAGAAGACTTAATCCAACAATGAAGGATGTGGTAATGAAAGAAATTTTAAAACTTTTGGATGCAGCTATAATTTATCTATTCTCGGACAACAAATGGGTAAGTTCAGTGTATGTTATGCCTAAAAAAACTGGTATGACAGTGATAAGAAACCAGAATGATGAATTGGTAGCAATGAGGGTACAAAATGGGTGGTGAAGGAACAATCAACAGAGCATATTACAAAAAGTCTGAAATTGGCAGAGTATGCTAGTATTATTGATGTATTGCAAAGTAAGATAGATGGAGTTTCTATAGAGGAACCAGGATTTGAGAGGGCTGTGGAGGTTACTTAACAGATTAAGATTGCTGAACTAATGCCAAAACAA
Organism: Erythroxylum minutifolium; assembly: GCA_027123815.1. Taxonomy (NCBI): domain Eukaryota; kingdom Viridiplantae; phylum Streptophyta; class Magnoliopsida; order Malpighiales; family Erythroxylaceae; genus Erythroxylum; species Erythroxylum minutifolium. The sequence goes on along the minus strand of JAOTJB010311289.1, from coordinate 1,732 downwards.
TCAGCTATAGACAACTATAGAGCAGGCAATATGGAGCATCTAGATACTAGCATGGGACAATTCAACTCACAATAGTTGGAGCAATGCCAAATGGATTAGGCTAACATGTTGACCTCAGTAGCATCTATTAGGCAACATGAGACCTCTAAGACTAGGCTGGGTTTTGGAAAATAGACAATAATGGAAATTTTAAATGATAACAATGTGGCAAGTAAAGGGTATGAGAATATCGTCTCTCAGACTGCAGCACATCCTTGGGTAGAGCACGTCTTGGCATTGAATTGTAATTCTTCTTCTTATGTGACAATAGGTTCCCCTCAGGAAAGTAGTTCGAACTTGGCAATAGAGGACTGTGATTCCCCATCAGTTGTAGCTTGAGTTTCTCACATTCCATGAGATTTTTATGTACAGTCTAAAATTGCAAAACGAAAGTCAACAAGGAAGAGAAAGAAAAATCCCAAATACTAATAATAGAGGGTTAACAAAGCACCATATATTGCCAATTTTTAAGGCCATGACGTGTAAATGGTGTCTTTAGTGATTCTTTTTGTGATCTATCTTCCAAGTAGATATATTGCCTTCCTTAGGGAGTTATTTTGATCATAGTATAATATGATGGGAGATTTAAGGTCTTAAACTCCTTGTCATGTTGATCTACTTTCAACTATAGTAAAAAATTTTAATTTTTCAAAAAAAATAGTGTTTATGCTTTTTGGATGGGTTTTTAGGTTACTATCAAATAGAAATTGCTCAAGAGGATCAAGAAAAGACTACATTCATGTGTCCCTTCGAAACGTATGCTTTTAGGCGAAGTTTATATAATGCTCCAGATACGTTCCAAAGATGCATGATGAGTATGTTGTTGCATTGAAATATTCATGGATGATTTCACTGTTTATGGAGATTCATTTGATGATTGTTTAAATCATTTATCTAAGGTTCTTAAACGATGCATTGAGAAAATTTTGGTTTTAAATTATGAAAAATGTCACTTTATGGTAAATCAAGACATTGTTTTAAGACATGTGATTTCATCCAGGGGCATAAAAGTTGATAAAGCTAAAGTAGATTTAATTGTAAACTTACCTTGCCCTACAAACATTAGGGAAGTTTGATCTTTTCTTAGACATGCAAGATTTTACTAGAGGTTCATTAAAGATTTTTCCAAGATTACAATACCTCTATAAAATTTGCTACAAAAAGATGTTTCATTTGACTTTGGGAAGGACTGCAAGGAAGCTTTTGACAAACTCAAGGCACTACAAACAAGTACGCTTATTATTCAGCCACCAAATTGGGATCTTCCGTTCCAGATTATGTGCGATGCTAGCAACTATGTAACGGGAGTTGTTTTAGGTCAAAGGATTAAGAAAAGAAGTCACGTTATCTTCTATGCTTCTAGGACATTGGATGATGCGTAGTGCAATTATTCTACAACTGAGAAAAAGCTTTTAGCAAATGTTTTTGTTTTAGATAAATTCAGTTCTTATCTGCTTGGCTCTAAAGTTATTATTTTCTCTAATCATGCAACATTGAAATATCTTTTGGCAAAGAAAGAGTCCAAACCAAGGTTAATACGATGAATTTTTCTACTTCAAGAGTTTGATTTGCCAATAAAGGATCGAAAAAGTGAGGAAAATTTAGTAGCAAATCATTTGAGCATGTTAGTAAGAGATGAAGATATTTTACATATTCCCAAAACTTTTCCTGATGAGCAATTATTCCAAATGAA
>JAOTJB010311234.1:0-15931 GCA_027123815.1 Erythroxylum minutifolium | reverse complement strand
ACAATACAAAGTATTTAAAATATTACAATTTTATCATATAATAAATAATAATTACACCAAAATATCAAATAAAAAATATTTTTATCAATAATAAAATATAATTTTTATCTTAATATTGAATTTTCAATAATAAATTTTTTTATGTTAATATGTAATTTTTATTAATAATAAAATATAGTTATATTTATATTAACAATTTTGAAAAGAAATACAAAAATTTGAGGCCTCTTAATTTTTATTTTAACATATATTTCATTATTCTTTATAGAAAAATATAACTAGTATTTAATATAAGAATTAAAATATTATATGATTAATAATGTTGAAGAAGAGAGAGAGTGAGAGTGTCAAAAAAGGGAGGAAAAATAAAGTAGCATATTCGGGTTCGGGTTTTGGGTTTTAAAATGTTTTTCATGTCTTGCAAAATACCTCTGATTTTTTTTAAATTTTCGGTACAAACCAATATATAGCTGATATTCCAAATATCAACGATACTAGCAGATATCAAACAAAACAGGCCAATATTTAAATTCAGTAACAAAATATCTTATTTTATATTATTTTTCAGTCAATACAGTACGAAATTCATTACGGTAATGGTGACGGTGACATGACATGATAGGACTGTATCAAAACTAAAATAATATACCATTTTAATATATATGACAGAAGCTCACACGAATGAAAGACAATGAAACATGGTATATGAATGATGCATTACATTGAAGTGAATGATTAGATAAAGGAGTTGTAACCAGAGTGAGCAACGTGAAATAGAGCTTTAAGTTTAGGATTGTGCACAAAGAGCACAAAGAGAAGGGGTGAACATATTGAATAATCGTCAATACATTTGGGCATATACAAGGATGGCGCATTAAGATGATCGTATTACCACATTATTGGAGGCATCACATATCAAAACATTTCAAACATTCTTTTTGAATCATTTCATTCACAATCATATTAAAAACACAATTGTCATTACACTTTAGATTTCACATATAAATTTGACAATAGGTGAGAAATGTTATTGTTGATGCATAATGACTAGAAATAACTGCAGGTACAACTGATCTCGACCACTAACTCGTGTCCAATAGTAGTAGCTATACTCCAATTAGTCTAACTAGATCTCCTCTGAACTTGAAAGTCAGCATTGCAATTTTGATGAGTTCATGAGCTCAATGAGTGAACCATCATTGATGTATTCACTCAAGTCAGAAACCAAAGACAATTCATATCCCAATTCAATAAGTATTACATATCATCTACTATTGAATATCACATCACATTTTCTCATACCTTATCAAATACATCAAGTTTATCATACTTTCATAAGTATGCCAGATAAACTAACATTTCATATCACAACACATCCTTGTTTACTTTTCAACTATGTTTCAAACAATTCAATATTTCATTTCAAATTAATCATATACATATAAGGATGTATATGCAAATGCGCATGTGACTCCATTCATTTTTACTTTGACATGACCGATTGCCTATTTACTATCTCGCATCTATTATGGATACTGCACCTATTTCATTTACTGTTCCTTATCTATTATGAATATCGGGCTCATTAATGACTAAGCCTCTGGCTCTTTGTGCACAATCTTGAGCTTAAACCTCTTTTTCATGTTGGTCACTCCAGTCACAACTCCTTTATCTGATCATGCATTTCAATGTAATGCATCATTCATATGCCATTTTTCATTACCTTTCATTCCTATGAGCTTTTGTCATATGTATCAAATTCATCGGATCTAAGTCTGATAATTCACATTCAATTTCTTACATATTTCATATTCATTCTGGCATTTCACATTCAATTGTTCTCACATTTCATATTCAGCATATAAATTAGATAGAAACACATATAATTGAGTTTACACATTTAGGTTAACTCACAGTATGCTCCAAATAAGCTATTGCCTTGACTATCTAGGAATGTCGGATGTTGACGATCAGCTTGTATGTCTATCTTTATACAATACACATATATTTCACACATCATTACATTGTCAATCATATGATTATTCAATCGTTCACATGTATATATATATATATATATATATATATATCATGTTTCAATGCATGCACAATTGACTTTCCGGGTATGAATCCTTATTCATAATTCTTGTATTTGAGATGATCATAGCTTTTATACTACTATTTTGCAATTAGGTTTACACCTTAAGTAAGCTTGATTTATTCATTAATCATATACGTTCATATAATTATTCAATTCTTATTCACAACTACTTAATGTTCTCCAATGTTCATTCATTTAGATCTAATACACATTACTCATATCCTTTGAACCATATTTACATTCATAAGAACATCTTAGTTCTGTTAAGAACTCATAATTTTCAGATTTCAATACATTGATATCAAGATAATACATTCCTCAAGTTATGACATCAATTGACAACCTAAACTTATCAAACCCTTAACTAATGAATTAAGCAACAATTTAGGTTCATTTCAAGCCTCAATCAAGTTTAAATACACTAATGTAAAGTGACTTATCCTTATGTGGTTCGACAATTACACAAAATAGAAATTATCATTACAAAGCATTGCCCAAGTTTGTTGAGGATGAGTGAACTGAAAGTTAATAATCCATTTCCTTTAATTTTTTTCTAGATTCTAACACCTTTATACCAAATTCAAAACACCTTCACCATAGTCTATTAATTACACCTCAATTATACCTTAATTATACTTTAATTCCTCATCAATTTCATCTCCAATCCTAACTCAAAATCATTCATTTGATAGTTCATAAACTATTGTCTTTCATGCATTAAAACAAAACAAAAACTATCATTATTATCATACACGTAGTCCTAGTTCTTTCCCATTTCAAGAACACTACACTAGCACCTTTCTTTAGTATAATTTCACCTTCATTGTACTTCAAAGTCCAATCTAATTCATCCATATAACAATCTATAATCCACGGTTTTATACATTAAGAACAAAGCATAAAAGTATCCAAGTTCATCCATCATATTCCAGCACACTTCATCATCAATTAACATATACAATCCATCCCAATTCAATCATCATAATCTTTCTATTAAAACATGTCATAAAGGTCCATTCTTTATTTACTTGTTTAGTTGAAGTTCCACCTCAATTCATCAAGTTAACTTAGCTATCCATGCATGCAAGATCATCTCAAATACACGATGAAATTATGTTGGTTTTTAGCAACAAGAAGACAACAGAATAGAGATAGTAAGTTATAGCTTTCTTGATGTAGGATTTTATGATGATTTTGGAGTGGTAATTAGCAGAATTGAAGCAAACTTTTAAAGATATGGAAGTGTGAGTATTTTGGTGGAGAGGAAGAGTGAAGACAGCAGAAACCATCCCAACAGTAGCTTACTTCATTAAGTGCTAGGTGTCTCTCTTTGGCAATGGCACTTGTCACTAGGCATGTAAACCACTTGCCTTTTAGATAAGCTGCCATTTTTCACCTAGTTATCAGTCCATTTGTCACTTAATCATTACTACCATTTGTCAATTAATTACCCATGTCAAATTTCACACATTTATCTATGCCATTTGTCGCTTATTTTATAGGCTTAGTCATCATAATTTTTCATATGTCAATTTGACTTACTGCTTGGCATTTTTCTTAGTTTAAATATACATTTTAATTCATCACTTTTTCTAATGCTAACAATTAATTCCAAGTTACTAATTATAATCCACCAATTCTTGTCATTGGTAAACCAAAGTATAAGACATTGGAAATGCACATTCATTTTAGTTTCATACCTCGGAATATGTCAATTGAGTGTAATTTTTCTAACTCACAATTCATGTGTGTATGTTAATATCTCCAAGAAGTTTGCTAAGCATGCATTAGGGTCGTCAATGGCCAATCCATAAAACTACACATTGGTTTGTAGCATATTTAATAAGATCGGCTTTATCTCGATGTTGTTGGTTAAACGAGGGGTCTTGTGACGCCCTGTTGATTCACATTAAAACCTAGCCTCATGAAATCCATAACGGCCCTTTAGTATCCTTTTGGATTTCCTTTTTCTACCATTGTTTTATTTATAACTTAAAATGAAATTGAAGTTATTCAGTGATGGAAACTTAAGGATTATTCTACGTTTGTTTTATGTTCCCTTCACCTTGTGAATTTAACTATTCTTGATACTAGATATCTAAAGGTTTTTGTTACCTACTCATAAGATCTAATCAGTTAATCCTAATTGAAATAAATGAAAGTAGAGTTGTAATCTCTCAATTTCCTAAAACTACTTCTAACTACTCAATTGGATTTGAAGCAATCCTAAAGATAAGTAACCTACAATTAAGATCTCTTTTCAATTGCTTATTAATCCAATATTTGTAAGTTTATTAAGTTAATAACTCTTATTGAACGACTTAACAATAATATCTTCACTCAATCTCTTGATTGTGATCATGTATGAGCACAACAAATATCACAAAGTAGTAATATTTTGAATTTAACAAGGTAATAATTATTCAAACAAATTCAAGAATAAAAGCCTATTATAGATTTAGCCCTTCATAATCATGTTGAAATCAAAACTATTCAGATTTTGTATATAAGGCAATGAAATAGAAGAAGAGAAGAGAATGAATCAAATTGAAGCCTTGATCTAGAAAATCTGAAAAGTTGGAGTTAAACTTAACGTTTCCAGTTTTTACCTTCTTTCTTGTGATGTGCCGCACTTTTTAGTGTTTATTTTTATTTTACACTATTGATCCTTCTAGGGTTCTTTTTAGGGTGTTCCACTTGTTTTGGTTCTAAAAATTGCCTTAAAAATTAAAAAATACGAAACATTCACATCTTGGAAAACACCTTGCATAATTGTGTATGACACTGTCCAAACTCTCTAGAATGATCATGTAAGGTGTTGTACGATCGTGCTAGAGGTTTCCACATGAGGGAAACAGTTGATGTTGTACATGGTTTTTTAGAGGAGATGGAAAACAATAACTTTCTATGGATGTTAGAGAGGAGTAAACAACAATAAAACTTTAGATATCAAAAAGGAGTGCTTGATGTGGATTTAATGTTAGCGTCACGGGCTAAAGTAGCAAACTTAGCCAAAAAAATTGAATTGCTAGAAAGCCACTTCTTCCAGCTCATTGTAGGCAATTCTGTATGGATGCAAATTATGTGGCAAGAAATTCATGTCCCAACTGATTTATTCCTAGTGGAAAATTTGCAATATGGAGCAACTTAACTATGTAGGAGCACAACAAATTCAGGGTGGTAAGAAACCCTATTCTTTAAAATGTTCTTAGTCTAACAATACTATAGGGTATCCGATGAGAGTCCATGACCATCTATATTACAATAGGATAGGCATAATTGATTGGAATCTAAGATGGATAGGTTGGTGGATGTGTTAACTTCCAAATTCAGGAGTCAAGATGAGAGCCAAAAGAAGATCAAAACTAAAAATGATCAAATTACAAAGAATCATGCAACCTCCATCTATAATCAAGGTGTTTATGAGGGCTAATTAGCCATTGCATTGTCCACACAAAGTGTGGTGAGCCTTTTAAGCAATGTAGAGTTTAATCTAAAGGAGAAACTAAAATCCATCACACTTAGAAGTAGGAAAGAGTTGGAAGAATGAACTAAGAAGAAAACTTATTCCCACTAAGGAGAAAAAAATGAGAAGTAGGATAAGGAATTATTCCCACCAAGGAGAAAACAATGAGAAGAAGGATAAGGAAAAAAAACAGAGAAAGGAAACTCCATATATCCCTCCCCCTCCTTATGCACCAAAGATTACATTTACAAAGAGGCTGTAAAAGAGTCAAATAGATGTGCAATATGCAAAGTTCTTGAAGAAATTAAAGAAATTGCAAATCAACTTGTCTTTTATGGAATTTTTGGAAAACATGCCCAACTACATGAATTTCCTCAAGGAATACTATCAAACTAGCCAACTGAAGAAGATAATCAAACAGTCTCCTTGAATGAATATTGTAGCTCTATAATTACCAACCATATGACTTCGAGATTTAATGACCTAAGGATTTTTCCTATAACTTGTATCATTGGTAATTTAGAATTTTCCAAATGTTTATATGAATTAGGTGTAAGTATTAATTTTATGCCTTTGTCAATTTTCAAGAAATTAAAGCTAGAAGTCCTAAAGCCAACTTCCGTGCTTATCTAGTTGGCAGATCAATCCACAAAGAAACCATTTGGTGTGGTAGAGTATGTGATAGTCTAGGTGGACAAGTTTAACATTTTGGTGGACTTTGTAGTGTTATATTTAGAAGAGGATAGGAATTGTCCACTCATTCTTGGTAAAACATTCATGAACATGGGAAGAGCATTAGCAAATGTCCATGAAGGGAAACCTATTTTTTGGATTAGTGATAAACAAGTTAAATTTGGATGAATAAAGTACTGAAGAATCTAAATGAAAGTAGCTCTTGCATGAACATTGATATAGTGGATGAGTGTATAATAAAGAAAAAAGAGTGCAGTAGAGAAGAAGTTAGTGTTTGGGAGGTAGAAAATGAAGGAGAACTAGAAAAGGAGGAGTTGGGTGACAAATTGCAGTAAGAGATCTTAGTGGGAACAGAAGCAGCTTTTCGATCCTCTAATAAGAAACCATCCACTCTTTAGTTAAACCCTTACCTATACTCTTAGGTAGACCAATATATGTGAGGGTCACACTTTAATGTCATAATTTCAAACTAGTTAGATAGAGAATAAGAAAACAGAGTGGTAGTGAAAATTATAAAGAGAATGAGCACCATCAGATGGAAAATTTTGGACATAAGAAGTATAAGTCCTCCTATGATGACGTATAGGTCTTTAGTATCTAAAAGAGGAATTGGTTGAAAATTGAAAAGTTCAAATCATACGAGAATGTATCCAATTGGAACTACTTCCTTTTTTAATACAATTGATGTACAGTTAAAAGGCTTTGAGATGTTAAAGGTTCAGTTTCATAATGAATTCAAAGATTCTATTTAGAGTTGATTGTGCATCCATCGTGTCTATAAAAAGGTTAGTGAGAGTATAATTATCCTCTTCAGAGGGAGTATGTAGAGACATATTGTTTATAGAAAGAACAATAATTTGAATTTTTAAATTTGAAAAATATAATTATCTAAAAACAATTCATCTTAGATATGAAAAAGTAACAACTTAATTATGGGAATTATATTTATAGAGATAGAATGAAAGTTGTTTACCTATTATAAGTCCAAGTACATAAATAATTTACTAAAAATGTTTAGTATTTGAAATATCTTATATTTATGAACTATTAAAGATATCTATTATTCTATATATGAATTGATATCTGAGTTTAAGGTTATATCGATATTAACTTTAGAAATAAATCCTGATTAAGATATATTTTACTTATAACAATATTATTTTGTGATTGGAAAGGTTTCAATGTAGCAATGGTTGTTAATTCAGCCATAATACATCTTTCATTTAGAATGATTATTTGGATCAATAAGTTCTTTAATGAAATTGATATATTTCCTTGCATTGTTTAAGACAATATTGTACTAAAAAACATTAGAGCTATTGTTTAAACGATGTTAAGACTACTTAAGAAAAGAAAAAAGGATTGGAAATTAAAAAGAAATTAAAAATAGATAAAATGAGATAAGAAAAAGGAAATTTTAAATAATCTAAATAGAAACTCAAACAAGTTATACCAATATCAACCCTAGGAAATAAAATACAACAATTAAGTGAAAAACCAAAACAATCATAAAAAAGAAGGGATGAAATTATAATAAGATCTTAATTATTATATTCATATCACCTACCCACACACACACACACACACACATATATATATTGCATTAAATCAAAGAATCACTTATACAATCATGACAATGAGAACTTCCATAAATATACAAGTAATTTTTAAATGAAATTCTCATATCTAGTCAATTCAGTGAACTTATGCTCAGAAAAGCACCTACATATTTTTTTTATTTATCCCTACACTTTAGTTTATGAAATTGAATGCTTCCTTCATAAGGAAGAAACACAACGTGTATTAGTCTTTCCACTATATTAATAAATAATCTTAATAGAACAATGACTAGGAACTGTTCCTAGTTTTAATTTGAAAGTTAAATTTTATATAATTGGGAGTTACATTGAAATAATTCAATTATGAACCCTCCCATACTTGATCTAAAAAATAAGATGAGTCGTAAATATAAGAGTTGGTTTTGCCTATAGTGTACCGCTAGGCTTTACACATGTTATTATACCAGTATATTTATGGGGGTTAACCTATTATGGGTAAGCAATGTAGAACCAGCTCTATAAATAGTGGTTAACTAGTTACGGGTAAGCGATATAGAACTAGCTCCATGACTTGTTATGGGTAACTGATGCAAAACCAGCTTCGTAACTATCGGTTTATAATGGTTAACCTATTACGGATAAGTTATGTACAACTAACTCCATTAATAATGGTTAACCAGTTGTAGGCAAGCAATGTAGAACCAGCTTCGTGACTTGAGGCTTAGTGTACCATATGGTAAAGAAACTAATGGTGGGCTATGTTAAGTAAGAAAATTCATGTAATAATAATGCTACCGCTATTTATTTTTAAAAATGATTTGAGAGGTAACATATAGTACCAATTCTAGTGTTTAACTTATTTTTAGTATAAAAGTTTTCAAAAAACTTATTATCACTACTGTTTATTATTTAAGGAAAAAATGAAAATGGAAAATGGAAACTTGTATATTATGAATTTAAGGTTAAAAAACATTTTGGAATAGTATTGTAAAAAATTTAAATTTTGTTTTATGAAATGTTATGTTATTACAAGATTTGATGATGCACGAATAAATTGTTATGCAAATGCTTTAATATGAGTTTTATGATTGTATGGGAATATCACAGTTATATTGTTATGAAAAGTTTAATTTTTTTAGTAAACTGATTACACTCACTAAGCTAGTTTAACTTACCCTTATTTTTATGCTTTTAAACAAACCAAGCTAGGTATGCATACAATTACTACAATAATTGGGACTCCATTGTAGGACTAGTTGTATCATCGGGTGCTACTATTCTTGCGTTTTCTTTGTTATGTATGTGTTTTCTTGAATTTGGCTTAATTACTTGTATATATGTTGTAAAGTATTTTTCGAAAGGGTTTAAAAGTGTGATCTTATAAACATCTTTGGGATTGTAAATCCCTTTTACTTAATGCATTATGAGGGCTTCGATCCTTAATGATGTTTTTAAAATGCTAAGACTTATATAGTTATGGTTGTTTGAGATGTGGACCTGAGGTCCCATTCCAAAAGTTGAGATGTTATATGAAATATTAGCAGTGTTTTAAATTCTGTTATGTAGGTTTTTTAAAATTGTAGGAATGTCAAAATGTAGTCCTTGTGCTGTCGGAGTTTTAAATTCTGTTATGTAGGTTTTTTAAAATTGTAGGAATGTCAAAATGTAGTCCTTGTGCTGTCGGAATTTATAAAATGATTTTAAAAAATTCCCACTATTTTTCGCGCTTTTAAATTTTAAAATGTTAAAGGTTTTTAACAGTTGAACAGTTTGGCTTTATGGGAACCCTTCGGTTAAGTTAGATATCGATTGGAGGGCTACTGTGGGGTCATCAGGAGGGCTCCATTTAGGTTCTAGAAGGGGAATTTTGAGATTGGTCCTTTCATTTAAAGTCTCTAAAATATCTCATGCAAGAATTATTATGATTTAATACTACTCATAACCTATCCTAATAAAGGATAACTTGATTGACAACAATTGGATATAACATGAACTACATACAAGAAGTTGAGTGATTAATATAGGATTGATAAGTTTTTGATTGACGACATATTTACTCTTTAATGCTTAGTTATTAATTTTATGATGAGCATAAGATACTTATTGTGGTTCATATTTTGTTTTAAGTATAAGATGGAGGAACAAGAAACAAAATGAGCTAAAAACATATCCTTAGAACCGTCCTGTTGATGTTCAATCTTATTTTCCTTTGTGGACTAAGAAGAGTGAATTAGGGTGAAGATGGGACAAAGAATTAAATAAATGAAGTTATTGTAACTTATACATTCATGTATGAGACCATGTAACTCACCAGAAGCATATAAGAGTGCAAAGATTTAGTTTTAGCCTCTCCTGTAACCTGCACAGTAGTGTGTGGACTTACACAGCCTTATAAGTAAGCTACACGATTGTGTTAGTGGCCTTATAGCTCACCATGTCCATGTAAGTTTACAATTTTTGTAAAAACTAACACACACAGTTACTTACAAACTTGTGTAACTAACCGTGTGATATGATAGAACCCTCATTTTTACTATAATATGGCTTTTAGTTGGCTAAATAAGTTATAAAGAGTTTAGAGACATAAAAGGAGGTAGATTTCTTACCTCTTAGAGGGCTATAAGGAGCTAAACTTCATCCTTCAGGTTTAAAAAGAATATTGAGACTGACAAACATGTTTTGACATTTCTTAACTTAGTATTGTTATTCTCACTCTTTTTCTAGAATTGATTGTGTTATTTTATGATTAATGTTTTGGGATTTATGTATGAATGATTTAAATACTTTAAACAAATCGTGTATGTCCATCTAGATTACAATATATAATCGTTGTAACTCTAATTTAGTTATGGAAAACTAATGGTTGTGTATCATTAGAGATAACATAACATAGGTTAAATGACCTGAGTTTATATGATTGTTGCCTAGATTAATCTATTTTGCTATTACATAATGAGATTGTTACACTAAATCTAGTGTTTATTCTAAGTTTTCTGATAGCTAGGCCTAATCAAATTAGTTTGTTTTAATTAGATACAACCTAAAGGAAAACTAGGGTTAACAGAACTTATTTTTAATCTATGGTTAATAGTTTCAAGTAGAGGTCCAAAAACAACATAAAGATTGATTGTATTGGTTCCTATAAAGGTTAAGATTGAGTAAAAAAATTGGATTTAGAACCTACTTGTCAATTTTATCACTTTTTTACTATTGGATTTGATTTAGCTTCATTAGTTTAGTTTTACTTAATTTTGTCAATCAAATTCAACCAAGCTCCCTGCCCCCGAAAATAATAGATACTGATCAATTCATTACAAAACCTAGATACACACTCTTTGTGGATATGCCCCTTACTCACCACTACTACAATTTAGTCTTGCAGAGTTAGGTTTTATTATTTAGTGTGTTCGATGAATATCAAGGATTCATCATTACAAAGTGATTAGGGAAAATATTATGATTTTCTTGATTAGTATTGGATTCAAAAATTCTCAGCCAAGTTAAAATAAAACTTTGAAAATGGCTTTCATATATCATTTATATAATCAATTACTAATGGTAGAGAATTAACATAATTAGACTAAAATAGAGTATAAATTAATTATATACTCTATTTGTGTGGATATCATTAAATGTTGGACGTTTCTGTGTCCACAGTGGTAGTATAGATCTATTTCAAATTTTACTCAAGAGGAGCTATAGGAAAAAATTAGGCCTTATAATAAGATACGATTCACATTTATACATATTATGTCTATAATTAATCTTGTTATAGAATTTAAAGTTATCTTAATTTTTGAAAAATCAAATTAAAATTTTTTTCTTCCATTGCACAGACTATCAAATCCCACCTTGAGTTTTTAATAGTGATCCATTTGTAACTTAATTTTATGTTTAATTATTATTAATATTAAATTTTAGAATTTAAATTGCAATTGATGCAAACCTAAATTACAAAACAGAAAAAGAAAAAACCTAAACCACTTGCAATTTCATATTTTCAAAACCTAAAATTTGCAAACTAGAAAATTTATTTAAGGAAGTTATAAAAAACTAGATTCGTGAAACATCAAGCTATAACTAATTTTAAGTAAAGGTCTATCTAAAGGCCAACATTTGACATTAGAAACATCAAAAGTGTAATTTATGGTGGATAGTGTTGAGTTTCCAGCCATATTTAATATCTTTGATGATGTAGTGGATAAGATCACAATAGATAGACATCACCTCTAAAAGATAAAGACCATACGAGAGGATCATTTGAAGATAGTGGAGATCTTTATAGATATGGATATGTCATTCCTAGATGGACGTAATCACTTATCTTGTTAGTTGGGATGTAGATAAATCCTATCAGATAGAGTCTTATTTAGATGAGGATGTCATCTTACTAGATAATGTGATGCAATTTGATTAGGATAAGATATGATCTAGCTAGGATTATGAAGTTATCAAGCTAGAGGTGCCTATAAATAACTGAGTCTTGCTCCAGGTAAATATTAGATAAAGTGTGTGATCACAACATCCAAAAGTGAGGAACAACAATGAAAGGGCAAAGAGGGTTAGGTTCTCATCCTTTTTTATGGGATTGGTTTAAAGGTTTGTTAATTGTGATATCAACTTTGGTTTTAATCTTGAAACTCTATTTGACAATTTATTGTTGGTAAGGTGTGAGAGATCAATTTTTCTGTAAATACTAATTAAGCATAGTGGATTTATTTTTATTTATTCTCTTAGTTTTTCCCTTTATATTGGAGGGTTTTCCATATTAAATCTTGGATATTGTTTCATCGCTTACTTTTTTCTCATATTTTTTTAGTTTTTTATTTGAAAATTTATTTTTTCATTAATATTCGGTTGGTCTTTTAGAGAATTGTGTACTTGTTTCCTAATAAGTGGTATAAGAGCCATCATAATGGAAGGTGGAAGCAACTCTATAGTCAAGTTAACATCATCAAATTACTAGATTTGGAGGCCCATATTGGAGGATCTTCTGTATTGGAGGGATCTCTATGATTCTATTGATGTGAATAGAAGTGTGAAGAATTTTGTTCCTTTAAAACCTAAAAAGTTGGCAGAAAAAGAATAGGTAAAGATGAAGCAAAAAACTATGGGCACTATCAAACAATGGATTGATATTATCATATTCAATTATGTGTCTCAAGAAATAGATCCTTTGAGCTATAGAAAAAGCTAGAAGGTCTATATGAAAGGAAGACTGCTCATAACAAGTCCTCTCTGATTAAGAGGATTTCGAATAATTGAAGATTAGGAAATTATATTAGGAGCATCAAATTGACTTTTAGGACATAATCAACAAGCTTACAACTATGAAGATCATTTTTGATGATGAAATATAAGCTTTGTTCCTGTTGAATTCGTTACTGGATAATTAGGAAGCATTAGTGGTGATGATTAGCAACTCATCTCCTGAAGGTGTGCTTTCTTTGTATGAAATCAAAAAAAGTATGTTTAATGGAGAAATCTGAAGAAAGGAGACTGGAGTAGAAAGGGTGTAGGCTTTCGTGCCAAAAATGGGGGTCCCAATGGTCGTGGCAAGTCTAAAAATAGTTCAAAGTCTAAAGGTGACAAGGATATAAAGACTTGCCACTACTATGACTAGCTAGGACACATTAAGAGGTTCTACTATAAATGGAAGAGGGATAAAAAAGGAAGCTCATTAAGATGATGACAATGATAATAGTATAACTATACCTGCTTGAAGTATAGATGATAAGGCATCACTAGTTTATATAACTAGTAAATTCTTCCATGTTACCAATGTTGGCTCTAAATTGTTGATCAACGCAAGTGCATCTTATCATTTTTTTCTAAAGAAGGAGCACCTCTGAAGGTACATGAGTAGATATTTTGGGAGTGTCAAGATGGGAAGTCAAAGTCTATGATAGATAGTATGGATAAATGCCAAATGCTTGCTAATCTTGAGAGATATATGACACATCCCTGAACTCAGGCTGAATTAAGAATTCAACAACTTTTGGGTATAGCAAGTGGAAACTGTCTAAAGACGCTACGATGGTGGCCCAAGGAGAGTTATGTTGCTCACTGTATAAGACATACTAAAAGGTGTGTGATGGCAGATGACTATATACAACTGAAGAGAAATCTTCACCAAATATATGGCATTAACAATTGGGACATATATGTGATAAGGGATTAAAGTTACTAGCTGGTAAATCCCTTATCCCAGTTAAGAACTCACATTTTTATAATCCTTCTAATCATTATTTGGCTGGTAAGCATCGTAAAGTCTCTTTCAAGAGAAGATTTGCAAAGAAGTCAGAAGTTATTAGAGTTGGTGCATTCAAATATCTATGACTCTATTAAGGATAATAAGCAAAGGGAGCAACGGGATACAACAAATGATGAAACATAGCTTCGAAGGTCGACAAGGGAGAAATGACTTTCTAGAAGGTATCCAATTTATGAATATCTATTATTAATACTGAGGGGGAGTTTGAGGATATGTAATAGGATGCATTTTTAAAAGATTTCAGATATCATTAATTAGGTTCTATGATAGAAGAGCAACAATTAATGTCAAAGAAGGTTTATAAGGATTTGAATGGTGATGATGTGTTGATTAAAGTGGTTCCAAAAAATAAACATAAGCTTTGTTGTAAGCTTATCGAGAAGAATCTCAAGTAGGTTACAGAGAATAGCATGTCATCCCCATATTTGGGTTATAGGGGGAGATTGTTAAGTGTCCATCCCTCTTTTGAGATCTTGAATGATGTGGTGGATAAGATCACATTAGATAGACATCACTTTTAAAAGATAAAGACCATATGGGAGGATCATCTCAAAGATGGTGCAGATCTTTGTGGATATGGATGTACCATTCCTAGATAGATGTAATCTCTTATCTTATTAGTTGGGATGTAGATAAATCCTATCAGATATAGTCCTATTTAGACAAAGATGTCATCTTATTGGATAATGTGAAGTAAGTTAATTAGGATAAGATGTGATCTAGTTAGTTGAGTTCAATCAGGATTCTGAAGCTATCAAGCTACAAGTGCGTATAATAACTAAGTCTTGTTTGAAGTGAATATGAGAGAGAGAGTGCAATTACAACATTCAAAAGTAAGGGAAAATAGTGAGAGGGAAAAGAGGGTTGAATTCTCATATTTGTTTTATTGTTTCTAGGATTGATTTAAGGGTTTGTTGATTTTGATATCAACTTTGGTTTCAATCTTAAAACTTTTGTGAGACAACTTACTATTGTGGGAGGGAAGAGATCAAGTTTTTCTGTAAATCCTTATTGAATTTAGGGGATTTATTTGTCGGTTTGCCACATGGTTATTTCCCTTCACATTTGAAGGTTTTCCATGTTAAATCTTGGTGTTTATTTCATCGTTTAGTTTATTCTCATATTTTTCTGCTACTATAACTTGAAGAGTTATTCTATTGTTAATATTTGGTTGATTTTTAGAGATTTTTGTACTTGTCTCCTAAAAAATAGTTGGAGACTCTCATCTAATTCTAAAGAAAATTTAAATCTCCATGATGAATAATTTGTAACTGATAATGAAACAATGAGTGCATTATCTATATTCAAAGTGTAATTTGGTGAAACAGTATCTATCTGTTGTAACATTGTTGCATAAGCTTTTCAGTTCCAGGGTAATTTATAACCTATATTCATTTGCATAATTGGTCAATAAGCATCAAATAATGGTTATAGCGATTGGAAGCAATAAAAGTTGTGACATAAATGTGATGGCTGGCAAAGTGAGGGATTTGTTGCTTGACTTGAGGCTTATGATTTGGCCATCGAAGACTAATAGTGATATGGTTATCAATGACGTATTTATTGTAGTAGGCAGCAACATGTTTGGTGGCAATACAGAGTTGGTCACTAAGGTTGCTTTTTGGAACTATGGTTTCCTAATAATGAAGAAAGGGGACGTTAGATGGTAGGGTTAGGCTATTTTAGGTTAGAGCAAATTCGTTTGAACGCAAGTTTTAGTGTAAATTAAGCATAGAAACGACTAACACATTTGATTTGTATATTAAAGTAATCAAAGAATAAATAAAATTATTCTAAATATAAATAATATATTTATATTTTAACCTAAATTTATCCAATGT
>JAOTJB010311171.1:0-15944 GCA_027123815.1 Erythroxylum minutifolium | reverse complement strand
AGTGTATGTTAAGGTTTTAATTGTGTTAATTTATGTGTTTAAGTGTTTTTATGGGTTAGTATGTGTCTTTGAGCTTACATATTATGTTTTTGAGATATCTTGATGTATTTTTTTAGGGTAAACGGCAAAGAACGAAGAAGTTTTAAAGAGTTTCAAGCCAAAAACACAGCACGATCATGACAGAAAGAGGAGAGCCAATAGGACCAAGGACACGATCGTGACATTTTGGTCACGATCATGACAGAGAACTCTAAACTAGGCCATGATCGTGCGATCGTGACAGAGAAGGTGAGGCGGTGGACAGACACCAAAACAGTTGAAAAGGTCAAGTTTTGTGGGACTTTTTAGACCGTTTCAACCCCGGATCAACCCCAAGGCTTCTAAGGTATAAGTAGAACATTAAAGAACAGAAGGGGCTTTAATCAGCCACCAAAAACGAAACCCTAAAAGAGAGAACCTTGAGAGATTGAGAAAGAGATGAAGGAAGAGAGAAGAGGAAGACGACACAGACACGACGTGCTTCCCGAAATAAGAAGCTTTTCGAATTTGTGACCTCCTATCATCCATTCGAGTTTTGTTCCTATGTATTTTAGTTTTATTTGATTATAGAATTGGGATATATAGTTTGATGATAGAATTGAGTTGTGATTGATGTTCTATACTCACATTTGGATTATTATTTTTGATTTAATGAAATCTGTTTGTTTTAAGTGTTTATTGAATTAATTGAGATTAAATTCTGCACTTCATATCTCGATAATAAATTGAGAGGGTGAATAGAGAGAAAACGATTAATTTGAGCTAACGAGAGTTAGGTAAATTAATAGATTCATAATTAAATCAGGTTGGTAAATTTTGTGTAGAGAGATCACATATAGGTTTCCAATTATTTATTAGAGAACTTAAGAACTAATTAGGTTGTGGGTTGTTTTGTTAATCGAGAGATTACATGTTTAGTAACTCAATTTAATTAGGGTTTATGATTTAGGGCTCAGTGATTACAACTTGAGAGAGACTAATCTACCCTTCGATGATAGGATAAATCCCTTTTCTCATAACTTATTAATCTTCTTTGTTTAAATTTTAAATTGTCAATTGGTGGTGCTCAAATTTGATTTCATACATTAATTTATAATTCTCATTTTAATCACTCCATATTTGATTGTTTACTTTTTTTAGTTTTTATTTTCATTTTAATTACATTTTTAGGCCTTAGGCAAATTAGAATTTGATTAGTTCACTGATTCCTTATAGGATTAATACCTTATATACTACGCTACGACCCATATGCTTGCGGAAATATTAAAGGATTTATAAGATTAAAACTTGCTCAACATATATCCTTTTTTTGAACCTTTCACTAAATTCTGAGGGAATCTTTATGTATTTCTCTTATTTTACATCTCCATTTAGGAAGACATTTTTCACATCCAACTGATGTGAAGGCCAATCTAGATTATCTGCAATAGAAAGTAACACTCTCATAGCATTTAAATTAGTAATAGGTGAAAAATTTTATGAATAGTCAATGACACGGATTTGAGTAAACCTTTTAGCAACGAGGCGAGCCTTATATCTTTCAAGTGATCCATTAGAATTGTACGTTATAATGAATATCCATTTACATCTGACCAGTGTTTTCTCTTTTGGAATACAAACTTCCTCCCATGTTCTATTATTCTGAAAAGCTCTCATCTTCTCTAAGACTGCATCCCTCCACTAAGGAATATTTAGAGCCTCCTGCATATTCTTAGGAATGGAATATGATAAGAAGTTATACAAAGGATATTTGGTGCAAGTTCTAGAACCTTTCCTAAATGCAATGGGTAAATCTAAGGTTTCATCCAAATTTAGAATAGATATTGGTTTAGGTAACCCTAACTTAGTAGAAATAGATTCAAATTGTGATTTACATGGTTGGTCTCCAATTTTTGGATTTGTTTTTAGTGCATCGGGAGCTTTATATGATAAGAAGATACTCAAGCTAGACTGTCTATGTTATATGGGGCAAATGTTGGCCCATCAAATAAATCCATAGTCATAAGCTAATGGTGACAAAGATAAGGATGCTTTATTAGACGTATAACCTTACTAGAAGAGATAAGGTCAATAATGTATTGGTAAGAAACAAAATAAAGGTGGCCCGTATTAATGATAAATTAAGAAAGATGAGACTTTGGTAGTTCTTAAATGTTAAAAGGAGACACTATTACACTCCAGTAATAAGATGCAAAAAAATAGTACTTAGAGATTGTAAGAGGAAAAAGGAAAGCTTAAGAAGGATTAGGGTCAAGTGATTAAAAATGATATGGTTTTGCAGGAACTTACCGAAGATATGAATCGTAATAGAAAACTTTTGTGTAATTTGTCATGGATAAAGCATTTCATGTAAAGAAGTCTTTATATTTCTCTTAAGTCCTCTAAACTTTTTCCTTTGAGTTATTTGTTTTATAAATAGCCTTAATATTTTGATTAGGTGGTACTTCTCTCCTAGTTATTTAGCCCAAGTAGTTACTTACTTAGTCTATTTACTTTATTAAGATGGTTGGTGTGATTTTATTCTTGTACTTGTCTCTTTTTTTCCTAGTTTGTATATTTATTTACTTATTTTATCTTGTTTTGTTAATCCTTACCATGTTCTATATGTATTGTATTACATATTTTTATATTTTTAGTTATAAGTAGTTATTTATATTATGTATTATTATTAATTTGAACTATATGTGGGTTTATCAGAAATAGCCTCTCCACCATATAGGGGTAAGGTCACGAGCTATTGAACCTTTCTAAACCCCACATTTTAGTGGGACTCTAACTGGTTGTTATTGTTGTACTATTATTTTTACTTAACCCTTTGAAAAGAGTTACGAGGAAGTTTTAGTTGTTCAATTGATAAACAAAAACTATCATTAATCTAATCCTAATAAGAGTTGGTGACTGACATGTATCTGAAAAATAAAGAAGCAGTTAGAGAATACTTTCCTACTGTGATATTCATAGGTAGAATTCCCCCTGGTCTAGTAGTTTTTCCAGTGAATACATGATTGGTTTATTTTTATGCTAATATTAATTTTACCGCAAGTCCACGACATAGTTGTAGCTAGTATTGGCAAGTACAGATAGAATCTTACGAAGCCAATGAATACTAGTAATTACCGTTATTCTTTTATTTAGTCTATGAATTGAGTGTTGGTTGTAATAAAGAAAATAAAAATTAAGAAACAACAATGAACATAAAATAAAGAGAATCATTTAGAAACTATCAATAACAGGAATTAGTTCCTAGGTAATGAATCCTCTTAAAACCCTTAAATAATTAACCTTTTGTTATGCAATTGTTTTATTAACTATTTGACTGTGGAAATTCCTATCGTATTCTTATAAGTCATTTGAGACTAATAAGAACTAATCGTGAAGTTATCAACCGAATTACTCAGGTTAAAGTTTTTAGGACTGCTTTATTGATTTGTGAATTTCACTGTTAGGTTTGACCCTAATCTAGATAATTTATGTCAAACTTTCTTTTGGTTTGCAATCAAATCCTTTCAATTATGATAGATCTATTTCATACACAGGATCTCTCAATCTGTATATTATGAAATCAAATTCTGTACTAATATTCCAAATCTATTAGAACATATATTAAACACATAATTGAATCATAATAGAACAATCCAAAACAATTGCATCAAATAAAAAAGTTAAAACATATTGTAGCACAAAATAGAATTTATCACACCTAAAAAATAACAAGGTTTTTGTTTACATATGATAGAAAATGAAATTAAACATAGACAAGAAGAAAAATGAATAGAAAATAAAGAGTTTATAATTCTAAATCTTTCTTCTTTTCTATAAAATGTTTTAGCAAGGTAGAGGTTTAATGTTGAATTCTATTGGATTCGTCGATGATTTCTTCATGTTTTCCACTTCTCTGGATCAATATCACTCCTTCTCAATGATATCTATGTCTGGCATCGCCTCTGAATGTCTGCTCTCCTATTTTTCCTTTACTCACATCTTTTTATAGTAACTTTTAGGGTTTCTAGGAGATACACAGTCTAATATACTAGATTGTGTATAACCCAAAATCTCTAGAAGTCATGATTTTGTACGGGCTGAGAGACTTAAACAGCCATAAACGTGATCATGTATCCCTTAATTTCTTCGAATCTTCTTTTATATCATATTTTTATCTAAATTCTTCTCCTTTTAGTTCATGAAGGCAATTATAACTTATAAATGCACTTTGAGCGAATTAAGACCAAATATACAATAAAAGCATAAAATATCAAACAAAATACATCAAATATGGGTGTATAAATATGACCAAATTTGCATCTATCAAACATCCCCACACTTAAGCTTTTGTTTTCCCTTAAGCAAACCATACTCAAAATTATAAATTTTACAACACCATCCTTCGTTAATTTTAACTTATCGATTCATACTATAAATTATCATGTCATATTAAATCAAATTAACAAACAATTAGGATCAAATTATCCTAAATTAACTTCCTAAGTCCATATTAATAGTAATCACATCAATAATCACATTGAAATCAAAAGCATAAAACTTTACACCCTCACTAAGATTTCACTTAATGCACTTAAGTGTTTAGGGTGAAAAGCATCAAAATCTCAATTGATATATAGTATAACTCTTACCATGTGCTTACAATATTATCACATCTCCACCACTTATATAAACTAGAAACAAAAATCAAAAGGTCTTTATACTAGTTGTAATGGGGCTTAGATATGGTATGGTTGGTATAGTAAAGAGGGTTGATTGAAGGAAATTTACCAAAGAGAAATTACAAGAAACTTGTTCATAATATATATAGGTCCTTTTATTGTAACTCCATTGATACCATATACTTTTCTTCTTTTCTTTTTCTATGCTCTTTTTTCTTTCATCAAAATAATTTTTTGAGCATTTAATACCACAATTAAAGAAATAATGGACCTTTCAAGATTTTCAAGCTTCAAACAACCAAATGATGTAAATAACCTTTAGGGGTCAAAATAATAAAAATACTTCAAATAAAAATAAGATAAAGGTTAATATGTGGGTTTAAAGCAATGAAAAAGGCTAAGGCTGAACTTGGTTATTCCTAAAGTAAATTTAAGGTAAGATAATTATCAAAGAAATAGGCTGAAACAAATTATTGAATTTAAGTGCCTTTATCACTTCAATGCTTCTAATTTAACAAATGTGGTCTCAATATACATAATAAAAGCATATTCTAGAATTATTTCACTATGCATGATAACACATATAAAAGAAATAAAAGAGCTTAAAAATTTTTGAAATTTTTCTCTAGGCTTAAAAGCTCACGAAAAATATGGGTATATATATGTAAATAGTATGCAATATCATTTAACTTGACTATCTCAATGATTATTAAAAATATGAATTATAAAAATTAAATTTATTCTAAATCATCTTTTTACATATTAATTCAAATCAATATTTAATAATGAAATACAATATTGATGGAAAATTTCAATTAAGTCAGAATATCAGTTTATAAAATTATATAACCAAGATTATAATAAGCTTAAGAAAATCATTAAAAATCATGAATCTCTTCCCCACACTTAAAGCTGTTCATTGTCCTCAATGTACACAATATAAGTATATATAATAAGTGAGAAGGTTTAGTGGTACTTTCCTACATATGACGATTTTTCTGATATCTAATATATCCAATATGAGATTACATCCTTGAAAAACATAAAGAAAAAAAGGGATAAAAAGAACATAAAGAAATAAAAATAATACACATAAAATTAAAAAATAAAAATAACATTAACTATAATGTTAGAGAAAATAAAATAATAAATATATGATTAATAAAGAAAAAGAAAAAATAAACAAAAATCAAGCCTCTCCCTCCTGATGTGATCCTAGCTAGTCCGACGAAAGAGAGTCCTCAGGTTAATGATCCTGTACCAGTAGAAGGCTGTAGAGGAAGTGCCCTCGTCAAATAATGGAGACTAAAAATTGATGCCTGGACGATTCTCCATTAATAACATCAGCTCCCCCATCCATCCAACCATATGCTCTAGGTTTCTTACCCACTCAATAAGCTCCGCTTGTTGTCATTAGATAATCTTTTGAGTTCCCACAAGCTAGCCTACCCATCTCTCCAATAATCCTATCTTTAGTTGAGCTGGGTTTTGCATCCTAGTTCTAGGACCTTTCAAATATCCAGCTATGGTTCTTCATCACCTATCTCGAGTGGCAGTGGCTGTGGTTATGGTGGCTGCTTCACTTTATCTCTACCCTCCATTGTTGGTTTGTCAAGTTCCCTTATAAGTCTGTAGATATCACCTATGAGACCTTGATGTTTGCATACCATGAGCATGTGTTGCATCACTGCCAAATTAAGTGCCACCATGGTACTCATTTGCCGCATCAGTGGTAGTCGATCAAATAAACCCATCCGTCTATCCAGTTTGATTACATAAGGTCTAACACAAATTGTCTTGACCTTCTTGTCTTCGCTCTAACGCCTAATAAATTGGACAATTGTATATCCCAGGTGAATTGGGGTCCTCTTGCTCATACTCCATATGTAGTACATGTCTATGTTATTGATGACTCCCTAGCTATCACCCCGACCGCTCAGTATCTGACTTAGAATACCATGGATTTATCTAAGCGTAGGATGTTGTAAAGTATAAGCCTGTGACTTGTTTGGATCGTAGTCATCTTTAATGCTAATCATACGTCAAAAGTGCCGAGGGGACAATCCATAAGGAACATCTCTCCACTGCAAGGTAGTTCGGTGTCCCTATATACTCTTGGTTGTAAAGACCCATTGTGATGGAGAATTATGTGTAGCTCATCTGGAACATTTCTCCCATCATCCATACGAGATCGTGATAGGTCAATCCTTGTCATAGTTACCACTCTCCATGAAGAAAGTGGAGAGGACCTCCAGTGTAAATTCTTTATAAGATGGCTCCTTAATCTCGAAAAGTCGAGACCATATGCCAATATTGACAAGGTCTCGAACTTGTTGAGCTAACCCAAATTATTCCAACACCTCCCAATTGATGAATCGGTTAGTATCAAACTTTTTATCCTTTAGCCTCTGGGATGGGCCTTAACATTGAACAATAACATTCTCAGTTGCTTTAAAGGCTGAGCTGAAGTTAAGGAACCTTCTCCTCTTTGTCACTTCCTAGGGATCTCCTTTTTTTATTGTGATTTCGTCATTTGTGTTTAAAACTTTGAATAAGTGTGAGAAAATTTTGCAGATAAATTACATACCTATCCTTTTTCCCACACTTACAGTTTATTATTCTTACTAAATAATTAATTATGAAAACAAAATGAAAACGAAAACTAAAACATATAAAATAATTAATAACTTAACACTAATGAATAAATAAAAATAATAAAGTAAAGAAATAATTAAAAAACTAACTGACAATCTAATTAATCTCAAAATTAAAATTAGAAATATTGCAATTAACAAATTAAGCTTACCTAATTGTTAAATTACAAAATTTTAATCCTAAATTTGAAATTACAAACCCTAATTTCATAATTACATAAAATTGATGAAATTAACATTAAATTCTTACAAATCGCAAAATTACCAAACAATTAAACACAAACCCAATGTTAATTAACATCAAACATAACTGATTAACCTAATTTTACACAAAATATCACAATTAAACATTTAACGAGCCAAAATCACATAAATTCACAATTGAATTTGAATTTTTAACTCAATTATCATGCAATCACATAAATTGAACTATAGATTTAATTAGGTAAGTCTTTAATTGGGTAAGACTTAAATTTAACTATTAAACCATAATTACGAATAAAATCACACAAATTATCCAAAAATCCCTAAATCATAAACTCGGCATTTTCGATTAAAAAATCCACAAATCATGCATAAACAAGTGAAACAACTAGAAAACTTACTTGGGTGTTACTAATTTGGCTGAAAAATGCAAAAATTGGGACAGGAGAACGAAGTGGTGATGGCAGGAGCGAGTGAGTGAGAAGAGAGAAAATATGAGAAAATGAAAGTGTTAAGGCTTTTTAAGAAGGCTCATGGACTTATAAAGTCTGATACACGACTATGTATCAATTCATATATGTCATTGAATCACAACTTTCACTAATTTACATAGGTTAATACACAACCATATATCAAAACGTGTAAAACTATATCGTGTCTAGAAGGTGTGTAACACTTTGTAAATGTGTGCAACTTGAAAATTAGATGCTCAAATGTAAAAATTTTACACTAAAAATTATTAAACATAGACATACATACCCTACAGATCAGTTACGCACATTCTCATCATTGGGGAGCTTGATTTCCTATCATAAAACACATAAAAACTCAATTAAAATCCTATACTAACATAAAAGTAATAACAAAATAATATAAACATTAACAAAAATTAAAAAAAATAAAACTAACTAATGGGTTACCTCTTATGTAGTGCTTGTTTATCATCGTTAGGTTGAAGTACCTTCTCATTTACCAAGTCTATAATCAGTGGCTTACTTCCACCTATTCCCCACATAAGGGTTTTGTAGCCCGTAAATAAGCCACCTATTGCAAGGGATAATAAAATAACGTGAATTAATGTCCTTTTTAATGACAAAAAATTAATAAAATAAAGGATAGCAAAACTCCCTAAATCATCAGCTAACTCGAACAATTTGTCTTTTAGGAAATAAGAGCCCTCCATACTCAAGGTGACTTCTAATGACTCATCAGTAGTTTTCTCTTTTAATACCTCTGCTAGTTGTTCCTCTACCACCTTTTTCCATTCTTCTTCTTCTTTTTCTTCATCCTGGACAATGATTTCTAACTTATCTTCTTCAATTAGCTCCTACCACTTCTTTATTTCCTCTTCTTAGATGGAGGCTACTTCTTCTTCTTCGCTCTCTTCTTCTAAAAGCTCTTCTTAAAATGTCACTTTATTCAATAGTTAACCCTTATCTTTTCTTCACTCTTAAATTCATTTTGGCTAGGAGTTTCATTAATTTATCTAAAATACTCTCTTCATCTTCTTCTTCTTTTAGGAGCTCTTTTTCACTACTAAGGGTGATTATCATTCCAAATTCTTTAAGATCTACTTCAATAGTAATAGGCAAACTCCCCTACATCTTATCAAAT
This sequence comes from Erythroxylum minutifolium, assembly GCA_027123815.1. Classification (NCBI taxonomy): domain Eukaryota; kingdom Viridiplantae; phylum Streptophyta; class Magnoliopsida; order Malpighiales; family Erythroxylaceae; genus Erythroxylum; species Erythroxylum minutifolium. Next base: position 6,772 of record JAOTJB010311171.1, on the reverse strand, counting down.
ATCACCTCTACCAGTTAGTCGATCTGATTCACCATATTTTGTATGCGAGTCTTTGTTTCCTAATGCCTCATAATTAATTCTTGAATAAAACTAGCCATCATATCTTCTAAAGTTGGCTCCTTAATATAAGCTACTTAGTATTGTAAATATTTAGTTGGAGCATAATTATTCCATCTATAAGTGTCAAAGCTACTCCATTATGAATTGTAGTTGCTCTCGTATAGTGCACCTTAAGGTTAATTATATATACTGGGTTGCTCTCACATATAAGTTTGTGCTTGAAATTCATAATTGTAATGGTTACTCCCATAAATATTTTAACACAGAATCGGTGTCGATTGAGCCTCCTAAAACATGTAAGGAAACCTTTCTCTCTTATAAGGTGATGTTGCATATTGCGAAGACACATCTTAGCTGCCATAAAAGTAATGTCTACTCCATTTTTCCATTGTCAGTTATGGTGATGACGTTAAATCTCAATTCCTAAAATAAACTAAAACCTCACAATTAATATAGAGAAATGGATTTCCAATTACCTTTATAAAGTGGATTAAAGATTGTATCTCAACCTCCTCCTTGTCTATTCTTATCAATGGCACTCCTACCATAGTTTTAACGCAGTAAGAGGACTTAGGTAAGGGGACCCCTTGTCCCCCTACCTTTTCATTCTTTGTATGAATACTCTTGACTCTCTCATCAAGCATGAAGTGCTAAAAAACCCAAAGTTCAGATACCATGCTAAATGTAGAAAGATTGATTTGACTAACCTCTACTTTGGAGATGATCTACTTTTATTTTACAAGGCCTCGATGGACTCCATACAAAGTTATATAGTAGCTTTTAGCAAATTCAAAAGCTTCCCTAGACTACACTTCAACCCAACAAAGAGCCATTTTCTCCTATCCAAAAAAGCTACTGCTTTGGGACCTCTTGTCTCTCAATCAACTGGTATGATTTTTAAGTAGACACCTCTATTGTTTCTTGGATTACCAATTTCTACTAAAAGACTCTCATATGCGGAATGCACTCCACTCTTAGAGAAAATATAGAGAAGAATCAGTTCGTAGGTTAATAAGTCTCTTTCTTACACAGGGAAGGTTCAACTCATCAAATCGATGTTAAACTCTCTCCATATTTACTGGAGCTCTCACATCTTTCTTTCTCAACGTATCATCAAAACCATTGAAAGAATCCTCAAGAACTTCCTATGGAATCACCCAAACAGTGTCAAAGGTTTAGCTAAAGTGAAATGGGATGATATATGTTTTCCTAAGGATGAAGGAGGGTTAAGCATAACTCCTAGCAAAATCACAAATCAAGCCATAATATTGAAAAGAATATGGTAGATCCTTATGGATAAAAACTCACTTTGGGTGAAATGGCTACACTCTTATTTTCTTAAAGAAAGAAGCCTATGAAGCATTAAGAAATCGGCCTTATACTCTCATTTTCTTAACTAGATTCTGAAATTGAGGGATAAAGTTTGAGAAAGCATCTCTTGCAAAATTGGGAATGGCAACTTGAAATATGTCTTGTTTGACAATTGGTTTAACTTGGGACCTCTCATACATCATTATAGCAATCTAAGTAGTCCCTAAACTGCTTCACTCAAACTTAAACTCAACTCAATGATTACAGAGGACACTTGGAATTTTCCTAAAAACTTGAGGCATCTCCAACCATTATATCTTCCCCAACCTAACTCTTTGGACACATTTTACTGGCAAACCCATCCCATCCTTAAACTCACCAATAAGGCCACGAGAGATTTATTAAGATGTAGGACACAAAAGGTGGAATGGCACAGATTTGTTTGGAACAAGGTATTAACCCTAAGGGCATCTTTCATATTAAGGTTAGCAATTCTAAATAGGCTGAACACTGCTGATAAAATTCAGTATCTGCAAATGGATAGAACATGTCTAATGTGAAAGAACCATATAGAAAAAACAGATCATCTCTTCTTGATATGCTCTTATAACAAAACATTATGGGAATCTATAGCTAACAGATGCCTTTGGCTAAATCCTGGGAACACTATCATAGAGGTTGTTTAAAAATTGACAAACCACACAACCCCTCCAAACCAAAATAGATAGATCCATGTTCTATCCTTAGGACTATGCGTGTATGGATTATAGAAGCAAAGGGACCTCAGACGATTTGGTGGAACCAACTCGCCCAAAGAGGTTCTCGTATCTAAAATCCTCTATGAACTCCGAGAGCTCATTCTACTTCGTAACCTCAATCAGACATGCAGCACAACTATCCTATCTTCACTGAATGTATAACTTGAAACTGTGCTCGTAATGTAAACATAAGTATAGGAAAGAGATCCAGAGGAAATACAGTACAGAAAAAGTAGCAAATAGGAAGCTAAAATACCTAATCAGTTGTCCTAGCTCAGTCAAAACCACCAGATCTCCACGAGTTCCTCACCATTTGCCGATTTCCCCTATGAAGATAATCACATGACTGTGAGATTACAATCCAAGTTGTGAAAAGGATGAAAAGAGGGACGATAAACAAAGATTGAATCCTTACCCTTAGTTAGATGGAAGGAATCTGAGAAAGGAAACTACCTTCGATCATACCTTATCCTTTTTCACAACCCTAATTCTATAATACTAGAACATTCAATGCATAGAAAGGGAAGATCCTTACCTCAGTTTCAAATGGCATTGTTTGGTAAATGAGTGTGCTCTTGGTGTAACGATGTCGTTCCAATAGGTGTTGATGTATGTTGTAGTTCTAAGTTAACTTTTATTTTTATTATAAAAGAATTAAGGAGATATTAGAACCTCTATGAGAATCCTCTTTATTTTTTCTTTTCAATACAATTTTAATTGTAAAAATAGAGAAGTTCAAAAGATAATTAAATGAATAAACCAAGAATACAATAAGTGAAAATAAAACAAATACAAAAAATAATGACTAGAATAATAACATTCAAGTGTTACTAATATCAATGTCCTCGAAAATGGCACCAAAAACTTGATTGGTTTATTTTTATACCCATATTAGTTTTACCGCAAGCACATGGTATAGTTGTATCTAGTACCAGTAAGTATTATCGAATCCTATGAAGACAATGAATACTAGTAATTATCATTATCCTATTATCTAGTTTACAAATTGAGTCTTGGTTTTAATAAAGAAAATAAAATTTAAGCAGATAAAATAAATAGGAAACAATAATGAATAGAGAACAATGAGAATCATTTAGAAACAATCAATATCAAGAATTAGTGCCTAGGTAATGAATCCCCCTAAAACCTTTAGATAATTAACCTTTTATTATGCATTTGTTTTATTGATTATTGGACAGTGGAACTCACTTGAGACTATTAACAACTAATCTTAGGGTTATCAACCAAAGCACTTAGGTTAAAGTTTCTAGTATTACTTTACCAATTTGTGAATACTGCTATTACGTTTGACTATAGTCTAGAGGATTTATGTCGACCTACTCTTGGTTTGCAATCAAATCCTTTCAATTATAGTAGATCTATTCATACACAACATTTTTCAACCTCTATATTATGAAATTAGATTATGTACTAATATTCTAGATCTATTAGAACATAAATTAAACTCATAATTGAATAACAATAGATCAATATAAAACAATTGCATTAAATAAAAGAGTTAAAACACACTGTAGCACAAACTGGGATTCATCACACCTAAACATTAATAAGGCATTTAGTTATATATAATAGAAAACAAAATCAAACATAAACAAGAAGAAAAACAAATAAAAAAAGAAGAGTTCATAATTCTAAATGTACCTTTTTTTTATCGAATTTCTTGCAAGGTAGAGGTTTGATGTTGAATTCTATTGGACATGTTGATGATTTCTTCATGTTTTCCACTTCTCTGAATCAATATCACTCCTTCTGAATGATCTCTACGTCTAAAACTACCTCTGAATGTCTGCTCATCTATTTTGCCTCCACTCACATCTTTTTATAATAATTTTTTGGTTGGGAGATAACCAGTTTGATACACAGGTGTGTACTATATTGTGTATAACACAAAATCTTTAGAACTAATAATTTTGCACGAGCTAAGAGTCTTACATGGCTATAGACATGGCCATGTATCCCTTAATTGCTTAAATCTTCTTTTTATGTAATTTTTTCATGCGAATTCTTCTCCTTTTAGTCCGTGAATGCAATTATAACATACAAATACACTTAAAATGAATTAAGTATCAAACACACAATAAAAGTATAAAATATCAAGCAAAATACATCAAATAGAGGTGTATAAACATGATCAAATATGCATCTATCAATATAATAACACATAATTTAGTTGGGAATAAATCTGCGTTGTTTTTACCTAAAGTTATCTTCATTTTAGCCAGAAATATGTTTACTCCAACCTATTATCAACCAAAACTCTTAAAATTGCTCTCCCATAGATGTGAGCCTTAACATATAAAGGTTTTATATGCTATGTTATAGCAACAACTGGCTTTTCTAGCATTACTTTCTCTAGAATTCCTGATCCCATTGCCAATACTATTATTATATATTCTCTTTTTCAAAAGGGAATTATGCCTTCTTCACACAAGATTTACTACATGAAACAAGGATTTTATGAAAGAAATAGCATACGATACTAGAATGGGAATTTTTTTGATCATAACCAATTTATTGGTGCTCCTTTTAACTCTTTGAGCAAGTTGAACTCTTGTGAAATTGGTGATTCTCTTTAATCTTGCTTCACTTCTCACTGATAACTTTTACATGTCCTTTCTTACCAATAAGGTTCATAGCACTTCCATAAGTGATTTATTTTTTAAAGCTAGATTTTCTAACTGTAAAGGCTTGCTTCTTTCAATCCCAATAGTAAACCTCTATTGTTGAAGCCTTCTTTTTAAGTTTTAGTCAAGGGTACCAGATGCATAGGATGCCTAACTCATTGCCATATTAAGATGGAATCACCCTTGATGGTACTAAATGCTGGACCCCGTTTCTGGAGCCTAACTATCTAAAAGTCATAAAAACATGAGCTCGTGTGTTAACATGTAGGGTTATTTCCATAAACTCTCATTAGCCATCGTCGGTTCATCTTCATTCTTATTACATCCCAAAATTTTCATATGATACAGATCAAGATATGCTTAAAAGCCAAAATAGGCCCATAACTAAGTCATGCTCCTCCAATCGATTCCTTCACTTTCTTTCCATTAATTTTTTTCAAATCAACACCAAAGGATACCAATTTTTTTTTATTTTAGGGATAGAAAAATGGATTAGGAACCTATTATTTCAATAATCACTTCATTTGGAGGTTGGATGATGAAGTTATTGCCAAAAGCGTCAAACCTGATTATGTCCTCAATCATATTGTACCTATCTTGGTACAATTGGCATAATTTTCATTATAGATATGAGATTTTGGTTGTTTTAGGACTGTTTCAAAGAGGAATTCGAGACCTAAAACTTTTGTAAAGACCTTGAAGAAAAATTTTGTCATCTAGAGGGTCAAAATTGCTTCGTCTGACGCATCATCTGACGCTTTATTTGGTACCTATGCTTCATCTAAAGGCCATATCTTTTGCGTACGAGGTTCAAAAATTCCAAAATTTATATCATCGAAAAGCTAAGAAAAAGATATACAACTTGTTTGAAGACCTTGAAGAAAAATTTCATCATCTAGAGGGTCAAAATCGCTTCGTCTGACGCATCGTCTGACACTTTACCTGGTACCTATGCTTCGTCTAAAGGCCATATCTTTTGTGTCCAAGGTCCAAAAATTCCAAACTTTATATCGTTGGAAAGCTAAGAAAAAGATATACAACTTTTGTGAAGACCTTAAAGAAAAATGTTTTCATCTAAAGGGTAAAAAAAAGACAACTTTGTCTTAGACGAAGTAATTAGGTCTGAAATGGATCAGACGAATCAGTCTAAGACGATCCAAACTAAGACGATCCAGACTAAGACGATCCAGACTAAGATGATTCAGAATAAGACGATCCTAAATAAGATGATTCAGACTAAGACAATCCTGACTAAGATGATTCAGACTAGGACGATCCCGACTAAGATGATTCAGACTAAGATGACCCCAACTAAGACGATTCGTCTGACACCTATGCTTTGTCTGACACCTATGCTTTGTCTAGAGGCCATATCTATTGTATCCAAAGTACAAAAATTCCAAACTTTATATCATTGGAAAGTTAAGAAAAAAATCTACAACTTTTAAGAAGACCACTCTATCTAATTCAACCTAGACCAATACAGATTTTCCCTAGAAGTTAGAACACAAAATTTACACCTATGAAAGCTTGTAAAATGCAATCTACAAACTTTGAGAGTCGTGAGCAAAAACACAATCACATTTTATTATTATCAAAATATAAGAGATTTACAAAGCTTTAATGGTCATTTCAAGCCATAATACGTCATAGTCCAAAAATACGCAATTTACACAAAGTAGAATTGCTCAAAATGCAACTAAGGCCTTGTTTTACAAAAACTAACTTAAAATACAAAATAAGCATAATCCGGAGTAATGCCCTTATGCTGGATCACTTGATCTCTTACTCATCGCCTGAAGATGGGACGGAATGGGGGGTGAGCTTAAAGCTTGTGGGTAACAATTTTATAACCGGTAACAAGCAAATCCATTGTAAAATTCACAATGCATCATGAAACATATATTTCCAAATTCTTAACTTATCAAACACTTTATAAGCAACCCAAATCATGCATTCAATAAACTTTTCAACACATAAACACATCAAAATGGTTTG
>JAOTJB010311112.1:0-15955 GCA_027123815.1 Erythroxylum minutifolium | reverse complement strand
CTTGGCTTACTTTAACTTCTTTGCTTCCAAATTGCACCTAAAATTACATATGAGTAAAAGTAAGTATCTTAAGCAATTTCATGTCAATAATCGTTAAGTGTTATGGAATAATTTCATAATCGATTAAGCACCTATCACCAATAATGACCTCATAAAAGCATAAATTCCATATTATTTCTTGTGTAAATAAAAATATTCGTTATCTTTCCCAACTTAAGAAAGAAAACACCAACAACAAGAACAACAACAATAACAAGAACAACAACAACAACAACAACATAACAACAACAAGTCAAAGTCATTCTAATGTGGAATTTATGAAGAACCTGTAATGTGCAACCTTACCCCTAACTAGTAGAGAGACTGTTTCCGATTGAGAAAGAATAACTACTTTCATCAATTCATCATCAAAATCTGACTCAAAATCTAATAAAGAGGCCATATATCTAATAAAAATATAAAATAATTAATAAAATGTTTAAATATAAATGTTAAAACAATTACAAGAAATGATAACATTTAACACGAATTTAAGAAGTTTATATCAAATATTCAGTCAAAAGGTTCTTAGCAAATATTCATAGAAAACATACACTTAAAATGTTCAAAACATGGAATAATTCTTAATATAAAATTTTCTAAACCAATAATACTTCAATATGCAATAACATGAAGATATAATTAAAGAGACACAATTCAATTCAGCTGCTTAGCATCTAGCATCTTCATAAAAATCTCCCTATAACATGGAGAACTATGTAAAGTCATTACTATTTTTTCTATATTGCACATCTTCAACACCCAAATCATTTAAGGAATTCAATAGCATATCATTATATTAGTCTATTAATTAACTGATGAAGCTTCAAATATATTCACTACATTGGATGATGTTGCGACTAGATTTTTTTCAAGTAAAGCATTCTTTCTTTTTGATTGTTCACCAATTATAACCAAGATCTTTTTTAAACTGTTAGGGTGTATCTTCTTTGTTGTCTTCTTCTTAAGAGATTTCTTTTTTAAGAAGGAGAATGATCGGCGCGTTGTAACGCTAGTCAAAATAAAATAACTAGACTACTACTATAGCAGTGGTGAGTCTAGGTCGATCCCACAGAGAGTGTGTAAAAAGTTGTTCAAATGAAATTAATTAGTGTTTAGGAAAAATTGGGGGGGGGGTTGGATTTTGGAATAAGAAAATAAAATGAAGCTAAATATATAGCTCATTCCCAAAGTCGTGGACAGTACATAGGAAGGAGAAAATGTTGGTTTTGGACAATTGTCGGACTATATAAGATTAAGGTACTTAATAATGGGTTAATTAAACTTAATTGAGGTTGAAAATGAACCTAGATGATGTTAGGTTAATTGAGTAAAAGTTAATTTAGTTATGGATTGTTAATTGAGGTAATTACTTGAAGAATGTCTGGTTAGTAAATAGTGTGTCTAATGTTGAAATGTATGGTGTGTTCAAAGATGAATGTGTCCTTATGAATACAAAAGTGTTTCAAAGGGTTTATGCAATGTGAATTGAATATGATTGTTTATGAATTATAAATTTATGTAATTATATGTAATGTGTAAATATATAACGCATTTAATGGTACATTATTGCAAATGTTTATGCTCATAAGATATGATAAGTTTGATTGGATGTGTATGTATATGTTCAATTTGAGAAAAGTGGAATAAAGACATATGTTACGCACTACATCTTTTGCATGTGATTCTAAAACCTGAAATGGTTTGTTTTAAAACTACCAAGTTTTAGTCATGGGTAAATAGGCATGCCTTGAAGGGTTTGCAGCTGCTTCTGTGACACTTCAGTGTCTCCTAATATTGACACTTCGGTGTCTTTTGTTACTAAGACATAAGTCTCCCCTGTTATGTGATACCAATTATAGGCATCTCCTGTTCTGGTCCTATTACCCACTTCTATAAAGATATTAGCAGGCTAACTTGTTTGCTTTTTTGATATATGTTCAATTCTGATATAAGCTAAGTTCAATTCTGATACAACTAAATTTTGTTCTGATATAATCAAGTTCTGTTCTGATACTCAAAGTTTTGTTTTGTTATTATGATATTCTATTCAGATACTTGTAAGATTTGTTCAAGTATATACTATTATGATATGTTATATTATGTTCAGATGCGAATAATATTGGATTGTTTTTTAATATGAACAATTAAAGATTGTATGTGATTTGACATGATTCAGTGCATGTGAATGCTAGATGATTGTCAGAAACAGTCGTCAGATTATATCTTGTTTAGTTATTCCCCACTAAGCTATATGCTTAGCACGGTGGTTTTGCCTCCATGTAGGTTCTGATAAGAAGATCTTAGGCTGGGATGACCATATTTTTCAAAGAAGGATCTGTTTTGTTTTGGAAGATGTATCTTAGTGTTTAAGTTTAAGTTGTATTTCAATGTAAAGAGTCATGTTGTATTTTGTGTTTTGTTTAATACTTTGTAATAACCTTGATAAATGGTGGATTTGGAACTTATGGCTTGTATTTGGAATAGTACAATGTTTGATATGTTTTGTTTATAACAACATCTAATGATATGTAATGTATGTTCTTGAGTTTTTGGAAATGGTTTGGATTGTTTGGCATGTTTTGATTCTGTTTTGTGTGGCATTTGCATATCCTTTTGGAGGGTATGTGGGTGTTACATCAAGTGGGGGAGCCTATTGGACATTGTCTAGGTAATGTTGGAACTTTATATAAAAAACTTATCACATAACTATAAGTTGACAAAACCTTAACAAAAGCTAAGAGTTCCTTTCATCTAAATTTTTATTATTATTGTTTTTATAATATTATTTTTAATATTATAAAATTTCAATATCTAACTTAAATTATAAAACCCCAAACTTTTCCTTTCATTTGAATATAATTTTTTTTGGTGAATTGTATTTTTGAATAAATAGTGAATCTAGGTGAATAGTATTTTCACTTGAATAGTGATTTTTAGGGACATAAACCTGAAAAGAAATTGCAAATATATGGAATAGGTATTAGAGTCTAATGATACTGAAATGGGTCAAACTAAGTCTAATCGGATGGATTTCATGAGTTTCAAAAGTTTAGGATTAAAATACCCCTTTTGAAAAATAATGGGTATTGATGATTTAAACCTACTCGAATTTTTTTAAAGCATCTAATCAATAAGTATCGACCTTAATTAGAGTATTTCATGGTCAATTTGATGATGTTGCTAAATATTTTCATAATTTAATTTGATTAGTAGGTGAATTAAATTCATTAAAGAAATTTGGTCTTTTTGTATAAAATGGCATTAATAAATTAATGAGTCACACTTAATGACCAATGAGAAAATGACATGTGTGTGATGAGTCATTAGAGATGATCAATTAGGGAATGATATGTAATGCACTAAAGAGTATAAAAAAGCAAGAATTAAGACAAAATTGCTTCAATTGGTGAAACCGTGAGAGTGAAAAAGAAAAGAAAAGAAGAGAAGCCAAGTTTACATTTGGCCAAGAAGAAGAGGAAGAAGAGGCCAGCTTTTTTTTTAATAGATTTTGAGTGTGATTTGGAGGAATTTTGATCAAGTCTAAGTGCTTATCAATTACCCAAGAGATTGAAAGGAAATTTGGTAATTTTTCATAGCTTAAGCTATTAGTTTGGTGGGTTTTTGAGTGGGATGGATTTATTTAAAATCAATGGTGGTTTTTGACTTACCATGGAGTAGATAATAAGCTTGTAAGCATTTAAGGGATGAAAACAAGAAAGTAAACCAAGAGATCAAGCCTGAAAGAATTAATCAAGGTTAGGATTTTGTGACTAAAAATTGTTTTGATTTCATTTTATATGTTTGGACTTCAATTCATATACGTAGGAAGCTAATTAGTGTGTTGAAAATAAAAATGAAATTCATTGGTGGCTTAGATAATGAATTTGGACTAGGAGAAGTTTAAGTAAGTTTGAGGATTTTGTGGTTAAATGGTTAGGGATGATATTATGTGAATTGAATAATGTTATAGGTTTTAAAACATGTATTTGTGATATAATATGTTAAGAAAATAGAACGATAATTGATGTGTATCAATTCAACCAAGTTAGTAAATTGTTGGAGAAAAATTGTAAACTTTAGTTTGATGTGTTTGGATGATGCTTGGCATGGATCTCAGGTGAATTGTGTTGAAAATTTGGAAAGAAATTGAAATGATCATATTTGTGTGTGTGTGTGTGTGTATGTGTGGTGAGAACAATTAGACCTTAAAAGGAACTATAGTTAATGGTGTGACTAGTTGAAGTTTAATTATGATTATGGCATCCATGGGCTGAAATTTTAAGGTTGTAATTCTGAAAAATCAAACAGAAAAAGTTAGCATTAATAGCATTACATATTCATCCATATGGTGAATTAATTAGGTGAGATAATGTTTTGAAGAAATTGATAAGTTATAATGGGTAAAAAATGGTATTTAAGTAATTTTTGAAGTTAGATTTTGAAATGGAGAATAATAGATTAGCTTACGAAAGCTAAAGCGGAAATACGATTAGCGTATATGTTACGTAATTAAACATTAATCTTAAATTCGTTTAAACTAAAAATATAGTTTAATGCCTTATTTCCAAATTTAGAAATAAATGCCTAAGCAAAATGTGATTTGTGTAGGTAAAGGAGAGGTATAGAATGAGTGCATGTGCTTGGTGACAAATTTGCAAAATAGTAAATGTATTTTAATTGTTTTATATGAATAATTTTTTTGCAAAAGAATTGATGACATGTGATTTTAAATTATGCATTAAATTGTATGATTATGAATTTTATTAGTATCGTCATTGAAGTTAATAAAAAGGAAATAATTTTTTATTCTATGTTACGCCATAATGGTATTACATATTTACTAATCAGAGTGCCCTAAAACATGTATGGTAGTGTATGGGGGCGTCAGTTACTAAGAGAGGGTGGTATTGTGTTTGCCAGTAGTCTAGTGAGTAGCCCTCTGCATGTATTGGGTATATATAGTGCTAGCCAAAATTGTTACGAGTAAGTAATGTAGAACTAGTTGCATAACTACCAATTATAGCGGTTAACCTATTGCGAGTAACTAATGTAGAACTAGCTCCGCAACTAATGGTTAACCAGTTACGGGTAAGTGATGCAAAACTAGCTCTTTGACTTTGTACCTAGGGCATCGTATGGTACCAAATCTAGTTGTTGGCTTATCTTTAGTATAAAAGTTTTTAGAAAACTTATTGCCACCATTGTTTATTGTTTAATAAAAAAGGAAAATGGAAAATGAAAACTTTTATATTATGAATTTAATTTCAAAAAAGCATTTCAAAATACTATTTCAAAAAATTAAAATTGTGTTATACGAAATGAATTGAATTTGTTTTAGGGGTTTAAATTGTTAAATATGATTTGAATAGAAATTATAAAACTCATTGAGCTCGTTTCACTCATACTTTATTTTATGTTTTCAAAATAAAACCTCCCAAGTGCATGCTCAGGGGCTTCAGCAGTAGTGACTCTACCTCACGAGTAGTTAACTTCGTCGTCTACTATTGTGTAGGCATTTTTTCCTTGTAAATACTTTTTGGGAACAATTGCATATCTATGAAAGTGTTTTTAATGTAATTTTGGGTAAAGAATGCATGTGTATAAATGTTTTTAAATTAAATGCATGAGTATGTTTTAGCCTTTGTTTAAGAAATTGATTTAACTGTTTAAGGTTGCTTATGAGTGGAATCGAAGTCCAAAATTTGTAGTGGAGGATTTAGTGTAAATATAGAAGTGTTTTGAACTTTTACAGGGACTTTGGAAATTTTGGGAATATTAAAATACAATTATTATACTGTCAAAATTTTTAATAAAATGATTAAAAAACTCCTCTGTTTATATTTATTAATGTTGAGTTAAACCTTTTTGATAAAAAGGACAATAAGCTTAGCTCCATGGGAACTTTCCAGTTGGATCATATATCAACTAGAGGGTCACTGTGGGGTGCTGAGCAACCTTCTTAGTCATTTGAGGAGAGGGGTCTATCATAAATTTTAGTGAATTTTTAAATTTTAAAATAGCTTTTTTCCTATTAAATCATCAAATATATATGCAATCAAAATTTTTTCCTTTCACTTATGTCATGGGTAGAGACTCTCATTATTTTTACATATATTTGCATATGTTTCTTTTTGGAATGAAAAGGAATTTTTAAGCAATCAAGTGAGTCCCTAATGGTGAGCATTTAAGTATAGCTAACGTAAGTTAGGTTATTGTTAATAATCTACAGTGACCGAAGAAATTTTTTAGGTTATCTCTGAAAAATGGGTCCAATACGTTGTTTATTGGATTTAAAAATATTACAATCATATAGGTTTTTAAGTAAAATCCCTTCCCTCTTTCTTATTTTAAAAATTTTAATGGTGGTTATAAAAGATAATATATGAAAGCATAATCATAAGAGTTTATCAAAGATTCTTATCCACTAAAAAATTGTGAACAACATAAGGTAGAGAGGGGAAAAACTTCTATAAAGATAATAACTTTAGTTTGTTACACTTACTAAGGATATACAATTTCCATGGATCAAGGTATGTTTATATTAACTTTATTTTTTATATGAAAATTTTGAATAATGACTTTTTATTTATTTTTTCAATCGTATCAAAGCATGGTTAATGATGTTTGTCATGGTTAACATATAAGCTCAAGCAATGGGTTTAAAATTTTCTTATTTGTGATGGTTAAATAAGACTGGGGCAATTGAGTTCTGTATATTTGACCTATTAAATCATCAATTAAGAGAAACATTATATCACCATTGACAAGAATACATTCTATATATTTACTCTCTCTGTTTGCTTAATTTGTGTGTAAAGGATAAAGGAAGTTAAAAAAGGACATATACATACGTTGACCTATTTGAAAGGAAAAATAACAATTTGCTTTCATAGTTTCTTTATAGGCTAAATAATTCAGAAAGAAAAGTGTATTATTTATATTTTTAGGAAAATATATGTGTTTCAATATCAATATTGTTTCTTTTATTTCTATTGTTTCAAATTAGTGACAATGATTTATTGTTACAAAATAAGTGGAGCATGTTAATGGTCATTGCTTAATGAAGGACATTTAGGAAAAAATGATAAAGAGTTTTTATGTTAAAAATTAAGGTAAATCTTTTACTAGTTTGTTTCTTAAAATCTAGGAAAACTTATGTAATATTTGCAGCTTCTACCAATATGTTTTCTTTACGCAATGCATTGGTCAAATTTAATGGGTTAAACTATGCAGATTGGTCCAAATAAATCCAATTTCAACTAAGTGTTATGGATTTAAACATAGTAATAGTTTTGGATGAAAAACTTGTAACCATTACTAAGACTAGTATAGAAGATGAAAAGTCTTTTCATGAGGCTTAGGAGTGGACAAACAGGCTAAGCTTAAACTTGATACGAATGATGGTAGTTGAAAATGTTAAGCCATAAATGCCTAATAAGTGTACACTATACATGTTTTGATAGATATTTAAGTGTGCTTTTGAGTGTTTCTTAGATTGAGTATCATGTGTATTGGCCTAGAATTGTTATTGTTTGTGTTTGTATGTATTTTAAGTGTTTTTTTAGTTTAAAGCAAGAATTGGATCTTAATTTTCTGTTTCAAGCAGTGTTTGGTGTGTTTTGGATTGTTGGAAAATAGGAAATTGAAGAAAATGGAAGATGTAGAAGCATAGAAGCAGGTCACGATCATGACTTGCTTATCGCGATTGTAACAAAGAATGTAGACAACAATTCGAGCGAATTTCAGGTTTTTTAGCAAACGTGTTTTTTTTTGGGTTTTCAGGTCTTGGGTTTATATTTGGAACCAAATTAAATAAGGAAACCTTAGAAAGAAACTTAGAAGCCTCAAGAACTATTTAAGAATAAGAAAAACACAAAAAAGAAGGCAGTAACCAACACCAATGAGTGGATCAAACATGGGAGATCAAGAAGAATATCCAGGAATTCCAACTTTCCAAATCAAAGGCTTCAATAGAGTTTTATTCTTTTCCTTTATTTCATTCATTGTACTTGATGTGTAATCTAAATTCTATGATGTTAAACATGTCTATAGAGTTCTAAATTTGATATTAGGATTTAATTTGGAATTATTTTATGACAATGATTATTGTTGATTTCAATACATACTTAGATGTTTGTGATAATTGTCCATGTTTAAACTTGACAAGAAATCAAGAGAGTGAGTCAAAAATTATCAGTTTTAGATTATAAAATGAGAGTTGGCAGTTTAATAGACTTGTAATTATCAAATTAACAATCATTCAAAGAGAGATCTTGTTTATGAAATTAATTATCCAATACATAACTTTAGATCTAATGAAAATGTTAGGGAAAGTTTTATGAATCAAGAGATTTGCAAATCTAAAATTTTCAAATTCAATTAGGATTAATTGATTAGATCTGTTGAGAGAGTAATTAATAGTTAGGAAATCTAGGATCGAACACATAATTGAATCAACAATAGTAAAGGAAACAAAATATGGAAAAAAAATGTCCTAAGTATTCAATCTTGATCACAACCCTAAATTTAATTAGCAACTCACTTGTTATTTGAATTATTTTCTTTGCTTTATTATTTTTCAATTTATGTTATTTATTTTTATTCAAATCACATTCTAAATACCTTAGATAAAGTTAGGTTCAAATTGCTAATCTTACATAATCTTTGTGGGAACGATAACTTTATATACTATAAGATATGATTCATATACTTGTGATGTATTGAGGGTTTTATTAGATATAAACTTGCTCAACAATGCCAAAACAAACCATGCAAGGGAATTTGTGATGAAGCTAAAGGAGTACTCCAAATTAGACATAACTGACAAGTCCATTATAAATAACCTAATAAGTGAGCCAATAACTTCTAGTTTGACTGGTCACAATCTATTCATGATCATATGATAGGTATGGCAAATCTAGCAGCAAAGCTGAAATCAGTAGGTATGGATTTAAGTGAATACTTTTTGGTTCAGTTTATCGTCAACTCACTTCCTCTCAAGTTTGGCCAGTCCTTGGTAAATTATAACACTCTGAAGGGAAATTGGAACTTTTAAGAAATTAAAGCCGTGTTGGTTTAATAGGAAAGGAGGTTAAAAAAGATGAAGGAGCACTTTATCCATCCCACATTTAATGATAAAGCTAGTAATAGTAAAGCTAAACCAAGTAAAAAGGACAAAAGGAAGGATAAAGCCCCAATGAAAGTCAATGAGAGTCAAATCTATAAGGAACAAAGATACGACTTCTGCAAAAAAGTTGGTCACTTTAAGAAAGATTGTCCGAAAAGAAAGGCATGGTTCGAAAAGAAAGGTATACATTATATTTCAGTAAGTTTTGAATTAAATCTTATTGACGTGTTATATTATAGAGCAACTACTCACATATCATAAATTACATAGATTTCCTTTCAATCTAGCCCATAAACAGAACTAGAACATAATGAAGTTATCGACATAACTAGAACTATGCACATATCAATAATCTAGTCATAAGAAGCAGTAAACTTCTTGAGTTAATACACACCAACATTTGTGGTCCTTTTAACATTCCATCTTTTATTAATGATTTCTCACAGTATTGTTACCTATATCTGCCACGAAAAAAGTCTCAATCAGTAGACATCCTCGAGGTGTTCATTAATGAGGTGGAAAGGTCACTAGATAAAAAAGTAAAAGTAGAGAGTTTTGATAAAGGTGGTGCACATTATGGTAAATTTGATAAAAGAGGATAATACATACTGCACAGTACATAATGCTTGATACACTATAGCAAGTTACTGTAAATAAAAGACATAATCATACACTTGTAGACATGGTTAGAAGCATGTTAAGTTACAGTATTGTACCTTTTTCTTTATAGATGTATGCATTGAAGGCTATTGTATATTTTCTTACCAAGATTCCTAGTAAGATAGTTCTTAAGACTCTAAATGAAATGTGGATAAGCAGGAAACTTAGTTTGAGACACCTTCACATTTGGGGTTACCCAATAGAAGTAAGAGTATATAATCCATATAAAAAGAAACCTAATGCGAGAAGCGTTAGTGGTTACTTCATTGACTATCCTGAAAAACCAAAGGGGCTAAATTTTACTGTCTTCACTATAACATAAGATTATTTAAGTCTGGTACTGCTTATTTCATTGAGAATGGTCAATTTAGTGGGAGTAGGGAACCAAAAAACTTGGATATTCAAGAGATTCTAGTAGAAACTCCTATGCCTAATATTTCTCCTCAAGTTGTTATTTCTTTTATTATATTACAGCCACACAACATGATAGAACAACTAGTTAATATTAATAACCCACAAGATGAAGAACCAACTAGCAATGTGCAAGTCACAAATGAGTAAGTGGTGGACGACCCATAAGAAATATCATTGCAATTATAGGGCAAAACGACCAATTATTTCAGATGACTATATAGTTTGTTCACTTGAACTTGAATGTGATTTGAGCGTTAATGAGGATCTAGTCTCATTCACAAAAGCCATAGAAATTTCAGAAAGTGGTTCAATGATATAAAAGAAGAGTTAGAATCATAGATGGCAGCAAAGTTTGGGAGTTAGTAGAGTTACCTAAAGGTTCAAAATGATTCGAATATAAATGGGTCTTTTAAGAGAAAATGAGATCAAAAGGTAACATTAAAAGATACAAGGCTAGAATTGCGCAAAATGCTACACTCAAAAGGATGGAAATGACTATAAAGAGACCTTTTATCTAGTTTTAAAGTAGGACCTTTTGAGGATTGATATGGCTTTAGTGACTTATTATGATCTAGAGTTTCACTAAATAGATGTAAAGAGCACCTTTTTAAATGATGAATTGGAAAAAAAGTTTTTGTGACCAACTAGAAGGGTTCTTGATCATAAAAAATGAAAACTTCATGTGTAAGTTAAAGAAATCAACATTTGCACTAACATAAGCTTCCTGACAATGGTATCTTAAGTTTAACGATACCATTGCATCATATAGTTTTATAAAGAATGATGTTGATTAGTGTATCTATATGAAGGATAGTGGGAGCAAGTTCATTATTTTCGTCTTTTATGTTAATGATATGTTACTTATTGCTCACAATATTGGCATGTTACACAATGTAAAGAAGTTTATCTCTAAGAACTTTGAAATGAAAGATATGGGTATGGGCATCTTATGTGATTGTAATAGAAATATTCAATCAGATATTAATTTTATTGTTAGAATATTAGGTCGATATCAAAGTAACCATAGAATGAACCACTGAAAAGTTATAAGGAAAGTCCTTAGGTATTTACAAGACGCCAGGGATTACATGCTCATATATAGAAGGAATTATCACCTTGAATTGGTTAGTTACTCAGATCCAAACTATACTAGTTATGTGGATATGAGAAAACCAACATTCAGTTACATATTCCTATTAGCTAGAGGAGCAGTTTCATGGAAGAGTGGAAAACAGTTTGTCATTACTATTTCCATTATGGAGACTGAATTTATGGCATGCTTTGAGGTCATTATTCTACAACTGTCTTTTTCTTTAAGAATGATTACTGCCCAAAAGGGTGCAAAACATATGGATTTAAAATACTTGTATGTTAAGGGAAAAGAGCAAAAATATAAAGTGACAATTGAGCATATTGGTATTAACTTGATGATGGTAGATTTATTAACTAAAGGATTACTGCCCAAAATACATTTTTTCATGTTGAACGAATGGCATTATAGATAAATCCTTATTAACATAATAGTGTGATATGTATATATACATTTAGTTGACTTACTCATTTTGTTATGACACGTGAATTCAATTAAAGTTTTGTTTCTACTTATTTGTTTGTTGTCCATATTATATTGTATACATGTTTTATTTTGGTTTCATAACATGTGGAGTCTTTTAAAAGACAATAAAGTTAAGGAATGGCATTATAGATAAATCCTTGTTAACATAATAGTGTGATATGTATATATACATTTAGTTGACTTACTCATTTTGTTACGACACGTGAATTCGATTAAAGTTTTGTTTCTACTTATTTATTTGTTGTCCATATTATATTGTATACATGTTTTATTTTGGTTTGATAACAAGTGGAGTCTTTTAAAAGACAATAAAGTTGAGGATTGTAGTATTCTTAAATTAAAGTTGTTTTAAGTTGAGTTAGTTATGTGATACATGAAATGAATCATGTCGTTAAATAACTTGTAATTGCCATGATTCGATCACTTTAATTCAGTTAAAGATGATGACTTGATAGATTACATGTACGATGTGCGTTTATGGTTTGTTATTGAATTACTAAGTCATTACATGGGCTAAGTAGGAGATTGTTCGATTATTGTTAGTAATTTGTAATGACCCATATAATTTTTTAAACAAACTCTAATAAAAAAAGGGTCCAATATGGTAGTTATTAAATTTAAAGATAATAGAGTCAGATGAAATTTTAAGTAAAATCCTTCCCCTCTCTCTTGTTTTGAAAATTTTAATGGTGGTTATAAAAAACAAGATATAAAAAATAACCAAAAGAATTTATTAAAAGATTTTTATCCATCAGAGAATCGTGAACAACATAAAATAGAGAAGGGAAAAACTTCTACAAATATACGAACTCTGATTTATTATACTTATATTAATGATATGAAATTGTCATGGATCAAGGTATGTTTTGTTAACTTTATTATACATATATATATATAATTTTGAATGATGATTTTCCATTTATTGTTTTTCAACACATGTCCAATTGTTATGCTTTATCCACTCAGGCATTACCTTCTATATACATATGATAGAGACATAATTGCCACTTTCATGTAGAGATAATTAGCTGCCTTTTACACCTCAAACATTTTATTACTTATATACCCCAATATTTTGGAATAGAAGTAAAATAAAACCAGCTGTTAACAATATTGGAGTGCATTATGGAGATATGAAATGCATGTTTATTCTTGTTTCAATCAATCTCAAAGTCTGGAAAATATCATGTCAAATGTATGTTAGTTTATGTCCTATAGCTAATCACTTTGGTTGTAGCTTAGTGACAAAATAATTTAAAGACATTCGTTATCTTATTCATGTTTAGATTTATATGATAAAGTCCATGTGATAATTATATATTGCAAATGAAATTATAATGAGATTATAATTATGATATTATATAGCATTTATGTATTATCCTTAAATTGCTCCTAATCATTGCTCTATTAAGATTGGACATTAATAGAACATAAAAAAACTAGCACATGTTATGTTTTTTCTTATGAAGGAAGTAATCGATCTCATAGGCTAAAATATGGAGACACTTAAACAAAAGTATGGGTGCTTGTTAGAGAAGAATTTCACTGAACAGACCTGATATGAGATATCTATGTGGAATATTACTTGTATGTCTATAGAATTTTCATTTTGATGATTGTATAAGTGATTCTTTGACTTGAGGTCTCCAAAATTATCTTATATAATGATTCCTATGTTTTGATACTACTTATGACCTATTTAATCATAGTTCATTTAGTGAGTAGTCATTGAATGTAGGATGAGCTATATAGAAGTAGTTGAGTGATTAAGATATGATTCATCATCCCGAAGTAATTAGGGAGAATGCTCTGTTGTTTTTGATTAGTTTTGATTCGGGAAATACTTAATCAAAGTAGAATGATGTTTTGTAAATAGTTTACAAGTGTCATTAATTGAATCAATAACTAATGATGGAGAATTAATATGATTGGACTCAAAATAGAATAGATATTAATTTTATGCTTTATGTCTAATTAGAACATTGTATCATGAAAGAATTGAATTATGCAGAAAATCATGTATGGAAAAATTAATCAAAACTACTTTGATATTCCTAAATATTTGGGTGATCATGATGCATTGCTAGACGTCAATCTTAATCTATTATTATAAATTGTTTAATTGAAAAATTAAAGATAAATTAAAATGAGTTTTAAATTATCTAATTCTAATTATGAATTATAAGTATAATTTATAATCATTGTTAACATATTTGAGAATTTAATGGGTCTCACATAAACAACGGGTTGAAGAACGTAAAGATATTTATTCAAGTTAGACTTGGTGGTAAAGTTTGAAAAACTTTATGAATAAATATGTATTATTTAATAAATAAGAATCAATATAAGACATTGGATCTTATTTGGGCATAATTGGTATTTAGTTAGAATTATTTGTAAATCTAATCGAAGTTTAATTGAAATCAGAATTTAATTTCAATTAGATTACTAAAATGTCCAAAGCTTATTATAAATAGGCTTAAGCTCTAATAGAGCTAATACTTCTTAATTAACCCTCCTTATAAGAGTTACAGAGTTTTCTCAACTTGTTCTGTGAATATCATTAGAGGTCGGACACTTGGTGCAGATACGGTGGTTGAGATGGATCATTTTTAGAAATGATTTGAAGGATACGACAAGAAAAGATCAAACTTCGGTATAAAGTACGAATTATGATTCATACTTTGTTATTAATTTATGTATTAATCATTTCATAGAATTAAAGTGATCTTAATTTTTGAGAAATTAAAATACGAAAAAGTTTCATAATTATTTCGCTGTGATCGGGATCGAATCCCGTCTTGATTTCCTGATAATGTATGGTATACCCGAAACAAATTCCTGGTAAAGTAACATTTTCCCTAAATTTAATAATCTCATATGCTTTTCACTATACATGAACATTGTCACGGACTCGGGTTTTATACAACCTTGCGAACCGTGCGGCACTAGCAAACTCCACTAGTTGGGAATGCCTTCCTTGGCTAGAATGCTAGTTCAGCCTTCTCCCAAGTACTACTTAAGAGTACTTAGATCGAACACTTGGCGGAAGCGACTTTGAAATATGAAAGATGGGAAGAACACAAGAGAGCTTTGGAGAATATGGAGAATGTTCTTATTACTCAAAGAACTCTACAAAGAATGGGATGCTATACAAGTGAGACCCCTAGCCTATTTATAATCCCCCATCCTTCAATAGATGGCTAGGATTGATACAATCCAACGGCTTATAAAGAGTCTCTAGAATTCTCTACAAATATCTACATATTCAAGAATTACCTAAAAGGTTCTAGAGTCTTCTACCCATCTCTAGTCTCTTCTTGAAAATGGTAGAATTGTGTGTAATTTTCTAGATGATCGT
This sequence comes from Erythroxylum minutifolium, assembly GCA_027123815.1. Lineage (NCBI taxonomy): Eukaryota > Viridiplantae > Streptophyta > Magnoliopsida > Malpighiales > Erythroxylaceae > Erythroxylum > Erythroxylum minutifolium. The sequence goes on along the minus strand of JAOTJB010311112.1, from coordinate 775 downwards.
GGAATCCACTGTTGAACATAGCCTCTTTGATGGGGTGAACTTTCACTGCGTGACAGTGAGCATTAGGGTGAGCATTTGGCGTGCAAAGCGTGCATTTGCTGTTTGCAAATGCTCAATTAATGCACTAATAATCAATGTTTAAAAAATTGGACCGGACCGGTCGGTCCGACCTAAAAAAGTCTGAACCGGTCAGTGGTTCAGTTCGGTTTTAACAAAAAAACAAACCTGTCATTATAAAACCCGACCGGTTTTTATAGAACCGGTTGCACCGATTCGATCGGCCCTCTTCTCTCCCTCTCCGCTTCTCTCTCTTCTTGCACATAAACAACACTCGTTCTTCTTTTCTTGATCTGCAGAAGAAAAGGAAAAGTCTAACTCATGGAACTTCTGGGCAAGTTAAGACATATCGTGGAGGAGGGAGAAAAGGCTGTCGTTAGGGAAATAATCGTACACAAGCAGGCGTTCCTCTTTAGCCTGAAAATAAGCTCTGAGTGGGACCAAGTTCGGATGTCTTAACTTGCTCAGAAGTTCCATGTGACTCCTGAACTCATCGACCCTCGGATATCTCAAATCCTCGAGTCTCTTAACAGTGACGATGAACCCAAACTCCAACACAGCTTTGTAGGTGCTTCCCATTGTACCTCTATCCAGTGTCTCAGCTGATGCTTTCAGCAGATCCTCGAGGTTGTAACTATCTTTTGATCCCTGCGCCCAGGAACACCATAATTCTTAGACCTCACTCTCCTATGAAAAAACTCCGTTTTTTCCTCCAGTA
>JAOTJB010311055.1:0-15978 GCA_027123815.1 Erythroxylum minutifolium | reverse complement strand
GTTGAAGAAAATACCAAGAATCTAGAAGAAAATTAAAGAGTTTTAGAGAGTGGGAGGAGAGAATTTCATGGGCTAAAGAGAGAGGGAGTAAAATTTTGAAGATTAGGAGAAAGAAGAAAAGGCGAGGGAAACTTAGGTTTTCCTCCGAATGCAATTCTCACAATCGTCGGAATTCCCACAATTCCCACGATCGTGAGATTTCTCTCCAGAAAGTTTATGTAGAGATTTCCTATGATCGTGGGAATCACCTCATTTCCCATTATCATGGGTTTTCTCTCCAGAAAGTTTCTAGAGAGTTTTCCCACGATCATGAGAATCAATCTAATTCCCACAAATTGGTGATTCTCACGATTCCAAACCTTCTTCCAAACTTTATATTAGTTCTCTATGATCCCACAACCTACAAACACATCAAATTAATATTATCATCAAGAATTTCAAAAAGAAAACAAGTTGAAATTCAAACAAAAATCAAATTGAACATCAATCACACTCAATTCAAACATGCTTATAACTAATGAACCACACCAATGAATAAACGAAAACAATTAGAAGTGAGTAGAATTTCGTAGATTGCCTCCCATGCAGTGCTTCTTTTATCGTCTGTAGCTCAATTCTCCCTTTTGCTTAAGGCGATTCAAATGACTGGTACGGTGGTAGTGCCAAAGTTAATCTCAAACTCTGTATATGAGCCAACCTGATATAGACTCCGCCTTCCTTGTTGTTTTCCTTCCTACGCCTTCTCCTACGCGATCATTTATTCCTGGATGCATTCCTAGGTTCTTCGATATCCTCCCATCCTATTTGGATTTTCGATTCCTTGATATCTGTTGGGGGTAAAGGAGGACAATGACCTTTCTTGGACAACTTGAAAGTTAATTTATCCTTTCCAACTCTTAGTGTTAATTCTCCCCATCCACATCAATTATCAAACAATAAGTAGCTAAGAACAGTTACCCAATAACCATCAGTGTTTTTGCATCTTCTCCAATGTTCAGTACGTAGAAATCTGCGGGGAAGATAAATTTATCAGTCTGTATCTGCAAATTTCTGATGACCCCTTTCGGTTGATGCACTATTCTGTCAGCCGTTTTCACCAATATTTTAGTAGGTTCTGGCTCTCTTAAATCTAACTTCTGACTAAACGTGTAGGGCATCATGTTGATACCAGCTCCCAATTCTGTAAATGCCCTAGCTATCTCGATCTTATTTATACTACACAGAATGAAGAAATCCCCTAAGTCTTCTTTCTTTTGTGCTATGTGTGGACTTCCTTCCAATATGTGCTTGATGAACTCTTTTTTCATCGGTTCCTTTAACATAAGCTTTGTCTGAAATTGATTTGTTACATCCGTCATCTTGCTTTGCTCAACCTCCTTGGAATTCCTCGTTGCTCCATTTGAAGATGACTTCTGCTGAGCAAAAATCTAATGTGGAAGTCCAAATTGAAGTTCCCTAATTCGATCGCTTACTGGTTCGCTCGGAAGGACTTCCAAAATTGTTTGTCCTTCTGGCTTGACTCCATCTTTCTCCTCATATTTACTTTGCTTTTTCTCTATCCGAGTGAGGGCCATAATTCTTTCCTTCGGGTTGACCTAGGTTTTATTCAGTAGGCTACCTGCATTTCTCGAAGACAATGCATTAGCGAGTTAACCTACCTGAACCTTCAAGTTATGGATCGATGAGGCTTGATTCTTCATGATTTGGTCAAATTTTTCCTCCATCCTCTTTTGACTCTCTTCCTGGCTAGCAAACATCATCTTCTGATTCTCCTTTTGAGCTGCCAGTTTGGACCCTAACACTTCCATCTTATTATTCATCTTACTCTCCATAGCTCCAATTCGATCTTGTTGGAATCCTGGCAGTCTTTATGGTCTTGCTTAGCCACCTGCATTGTTAGCACTCCAAGAGAAATCCATCATGGATTATAAGTATCAGAATATGGGTTATTACCTCACTTTGGCTGACCATGTAATTTATCTGTTCGATACCACTGATTCCTAATAGGAAACACTCTACTGAGCTGTAGTTGTTCTGCCCACACAACTCACATTGAACTTGCTCCCTACATGTTATTCAACTGCTTCGTAAGAGCCGTGATCTGAGTCTGCAAGGCAGTAACAAAGTCAATGGGTATCATACCTTGTTGTTCCTTCTGCCCCTTTCTGCTCCTCTCACTTGACCACATGCAATTGTTGCTTGCCAACTCTTCCAAAAGATCAGGAGCTGCTTCCAGTGTCTTCCTCACTAATGAACCTCCAGCTGCTACATCGATGGTTTCTCTAGTGCTCGGATTCACTCCATTGTAAAATTTCTGAAGCAAGATCTCTCTCGACAGGTTGTGATGGGGACAACTTCTCTAAAGTTCTTTAAATGAATCTCTCCCAAGCCTTATAGAGAGATTCCCCGTCATTCTGTTGAAAATTTGTAATCTCCTTGATAATCCTCGTCGTTGATAGTAGTGTTTTGTATGATATTTTAGGGTTTGATCTATTATGCATTTTGTGTTAAATTAAGTGTTAAGTATGCATGTAGGGCTTAATTATATTAGTTTTTGTATTTAAGTGTTTTTATGGGTTAGTTTGAATCTTTGACCTTAATTTGTATATTTTTTAGGTACCTTGATGTGTGTGCTAGTGTTGTCGGGTAAATAGGGAATAGGGTAAACAGGGAAGAACGGTGAAGATTTGAAGATTTTCGGGCCAAAACATACAGGCCACGATCATGCACATTGTCCACGATCGTAACAGAAGAGGGAGAGCCAGAGGCAGCCAGACCACGATCGTGCATTATGGGCCACGATCGTGACAAAGAGCGTCAAGTTAGGCAATGATCGTGAACTTCAGGCCACGATTGTGACAGAAAGGAAAAACAAAAGGTTATGATCATGGCAAGTAGGGCCATGATCGTGCCCTATATTGGGCTAAAAGAAAAACTAAAAATTTGGGTGATTTTTCAAACCATTTCCACCCCAAGTTTGACTTAGGGTTGCTACATAATAAATAGAACAATACCTAGTAGTCGCCAAGAGGAGATGAGAGAGCTACACAAACGGGAGATGCTGCCAAAAATTTGAGGGAAAACCTAGTTATAGATCAATCGATTGAGGAAGGAGACGAAGGAAGAGAGGCACAGAGACACGCTTGACACGATGTACTTCTCGAAATAGGTGGTTGCCCGCAGTCGCGACTTCCAGATCCATTTCGACAGTATCTTCTAATTTTTATTTCGATTTCATTGATGTATGGGATTTGAGATTGATTAGAATTATTTGTCATTGAGTGTTAATTTTTCTGTCTAAACTCACATTCGCGTTTATTTATTCTTGAGATTAATAAAATTGAATTTTTTGTGATTCAATTTGATTCTTCATAACTAGGCAATAAACTGAGAGGGTGAACCAATTAAAATCATCGATTAAGATTAACGAGAGTTAGGTAAATCGATAGGTAGAGAATTGAATTAAACTAGTAGAGTCGTGTAACGAGAGATTGAGCACAGATTCCTTGTAGGTTTATAGACGGCGTTAGAACTAATTTAGGTTTTAAACAAATTGAAAATCGAAAGATCGTAAATTCCATAATTTGAATTAGGGATTATTAATTAGGGTTAAGAATTATAACTCGAGAGAGAGTAATTCACCCTAAGATCGTCTAAGCCCATTAAATCAAAAATTTCATAATTGGGTAGATTTTCTTTAATTTCGAATAAATTCCTCCTTTTTCTCAATTTGTCACTTCTAGGTTGAATTTTAGATTATTTCTGTGAGTTTGCTACTATTTGATCTTTTGTGATTTAAATTCCAGTATTTTATTCTCGATTCATTTAAATTTCCACAATAGTTGTTAAATTACGTTTTGCTAACTTAACTACCTTTAGATTTTAGGACTAGTTCCCTTCCTCGTGGAATCGACATCTTAGGTACTACGCAAACGACTCGTGTGCTTGTGGTAATTACCAAGGTTAAAAATTAGTAAAACATAGAGCGTCTAACCTTAAAAGAACAATAACCCATTGGAAAACCTTCAGTAGGCAAAACAACATGTTGGCACACCTTTGGTGGGACAATTAACCCTTTGGCACGTTCACTAGGCACACCTTCGATGGGCAACACAGCCCACTGGTATGGTGGCTAGGCATCTTCACTAGGCAAAACAGTCAATTGGGAACTTTTGATGGGAGAAATAGCCTATTGACATACATTCGATAGGTAAAACAATCTGTTAACATACCTTTGGTGGGAAAAATAGCCCTTTGGCACGGTCGCTATGTGCCTTTAGTGCGAAAAATTGCCCGTTGGGCAGCTTCGATGGGTAACACAACCCGTTGGCGCACCTTCCTTAGGTAAAATAGCCCCTTAGCACACCCTTGGTGGACAAAACAAACTGTTGGCTTGGTTACTAGGCACATTAAGTGGGAAAAACAGCCTGTTGGGCAGCATCGGTGGGAAATATAGCCCATTGGCACACCTTCAATGGGAAAAACAACACGTTGGCACAGTCGCTAGGTCCCTTTGACAGGAAAAACAGTCTATTGGCACGTTTGCTAGGCTCCTATACTGGGAAAAATAGCCCGTTGGCACACCATCGTTGGGAAAACACCACGTTAACATGGTCGCAAGGCACTTTTGGCGGCAAAAACTTTCTGTTGGGCAGCTTCGGTGGGAAACACAACTCATTGGCACGTTCGCTAGGCACCTTCCATAGGAAAAACAACCCTTTGGTACACATTTGGTGGGCAAAACAGCTTATTGGCACACCTTTCGTAGGTAAAGCAGCCCTTTGCCAAGGTCGCTAGGCACCTTTGGTGGGAAAAACAATCTGTTGGTACACTTCCTGTAGGCAAAGCAGCTTATTGGAATACCTTCTGTCGTGCGAATAACCAATTGACATGGTCACTAGACACCTTCGGTGGGCAAAACAACCCGTTGAGCATCTTTGGTAGGAAAAACAACCCGTTTGCATAACTTCGGTAAGGAAAACAACCCATTGACATGATCTCTAGGCACCTTCGATGGGTGAAATAGCCTGTTGGCACACCTTTGGTGGACGAAATAACCAATTCGAATGATCAACAGGCACCTTCAGTAGGAAAAACTGCACGTTGGCATGTTCAGTGGGAAAAACAACCCGTTGGAACACCTTTGATAGGCAAAAAAGCCCGTTAGTAGTCCTTTTCTAGGGAAAACAGTAGGTTGGCACGGTCGCTAGGCAACTTCGATGGGAAAAATAGCCCATTGGCATGTTCACTACGCACCTTCAGTGGGAAAAACATCCTGTTGGTACACATTCGGTGGGAAAACACCACAGTCACACAGTCGCTAGGTATCTTCTATGGGTAAAATATCCCATTCGCGCGATCACTAGGCACCTTTGGTGGGATAAGTAGCCAGTTGACAGACATTCAGTGGGCAAAACAACTAGTTGACACAGTCCTTAGGCACCTTCGATGGGCAAAACAGTTCATTGGGCACCTTTGTTAGGAAAAATAGCCCTTTGGCACTCCTTTGGTGGGTAAAATAGCCAATTGGCATGGTCGCTAGGAAGCTTCAGTGGGAAAAAACTGCTCGCTGGGCACCTTCGGTGGGAAATTCAGCTAGTTGGCACACCTTTTGTAGGCAAAATAGCCCGTTGGCACATCTTCGATGGACAAAACAGCTCGTTGGCACGGTCACTGGGCATCTTCGATGACAAAAACAGCCCGATGGGCAGCATCGGTTGGAAACATAGCTTGCCGGAACACCATCGATGGAAAAAATAACACGTTGGCATGGTCACTGGGCACATTCAATGGGAAAAATAGCCCGTTGGCATGCTTTCGGTGAGAAAAACACTAGGGTCGTATGGTTGTTAAACACCTTCGATGGGAAAAATAACCCGTTGCCACATTCGCTAGGCACCTTTGGTGGGCAAAGCAACCCATTACCATGTTCACTAGGCACCTTCGGTGGGAAAAATAGCCCGTTGGTGCAGTCGCTAAGCTTCTTTAGTTGGCAAAACAATATGTTGGACACCTTTGGTGGGCAAAATAGCCTGTTGGCACGTTCGCTAGGCACCTTCAGTCGGAAAAACAATCCGTTGGACACCTTCAGTAGGAAAAATAGCCCATTTGCACACCTTCAGTAAGCAAAATATCTCATTGCCACTGTCACTAGGCACCTTAGGTAGGTAAAACGACCCGTTGGCACGTTTGGTGGGAAAAGTAGCCCACTGACACATTTTTGATGGGCAAAACAGCCCGTTGGCATGGTCGCTAGGCATCTTCGATGAACAAAATAGTCAGTTGGGCACCTTCATTGGGAAAAACAACCCGTTGGCAGACCTTTGATAGGTAAAACAACCCGTTGGCAGACCTTCAGTGGGAAAAACTGCCTTTTGGCACAGTTGCTAGGCACACAACCTATTGGCACAACTTTCATAGGTAAAACAACCCGTTGGCATGCCTTCGATTGACAAAACAGCCTGCTGGCATGGTCACTAGGCACCTTTGGTGGGAAAAATGGCCCGTTGGGTAGAATTGGTGGGAAACATAGCCCATTGGCACACCTTCAGTGGGAAAAACAACACATTGGCATGGTCACTAGGCACCTTAGATGGGAAAATAACCAGTTGGCAGTTCGCTATACACCTTTAGTTGTAAAAACAGCTCGTTGGCACACCTTCGGTGGTAAAAACACCAAGTTGGCACAGTCGCTAGGTGCCTTCGATGGGAAAAATAACCCGTTGGCACGTTCACTAAGCACCTTCAATAGGAAAAATAGCCCGTTGGCACACCTTTGGTAGGAAAAACACCACCCTGGCTTGACCGTAAGGTAAAACTTCGGTGGCCAACACAGCCCATTGGCACGATGGCTCGACATCATTAAAGGAAAAAATAGCGCGTTGGCACATCATCGGTGGTAAAAAAGCACGTTGGCATGGTAGCAAGGTAACTTTGGAAGGAAAAAAAACTTGTTAGCACACCTTTCATAGGCCAAACAACTCGTTGGTAGAGTCACTAGGCACCTTCGGTGGGAAAAACAGCCTATTGGTCACCACTAGTGGAAAACTTAGCCCGTTGGCAGCCCTTCGGTGGGAAAAATAGCACGTCGGCATAATCGTTATTCACTTTCGGTGGCCAAAATAGCCCGTCGACATAGTCTCCAAGCATCTTCGATGCAAAAAACAGTCCATTGATACACCTACGGTGGGCAAAACTGCCCATTGGCACAGTCGCTATGCACCTTTGGTGGGAAAAACAACCTATTGGCATACCTTTGGTGGGAAAAATAGACCGTTAGTAAGATCATCGGGCACCTTCGGTGGGAAAAATAGCCCGTTGGGCACCTGCATTGGGAAACACAGCCAAGTGGCACGGCTTCGGTGGGACAAATAGCCTAGTGGCACATTCGCTAGGCAGCTTCGGTGGGAAAAAAGCCTTTTGGCACAACTTCGGCAGGGAAAATAGCCCATTGGCCTGCCCATTGGTTGGTAAAATAGCCCATTGCCACAATCGCTAGGAACCTTCGGTGGGAAAAATAGCCTATTGGCATAGCTTTGGTAGGCGAACCAGCCTGCTGGAACACCTTCTGTTAGGAAAATAGCCACTTGATATGGTTGCTAGGCAACTTTGGTGGGCAAAACAGCCCATTTGCACACCTTCGACAGGAAAAACAGCCCGTTTGCACACCTTTCATAGGAAAAATAGCCCGTTGGCATAGTCTCTAGGCACGTTCGGTTGGCACACCTTTAGTAGGCAATAAAGCCTGTTAGAACACCTTCATGGGTAAAATAGTCCGTCAGCACATTCGCTAGGCACCTTCGGTGGGAAAAATATCGTGTTGACACACCTTCGGCGGGAAAAACAGTACGTTGGCACAATCACTAGGCACCTTTTATGCATAAAATAGCCCATTGATAGGGCCGCCAGACATTTTCAGTGGGAAAAACATTCCATTAGGCACCTTCAATGAGATACACAACCTGTTGGCACACCTTTGGTGGGCAAAATAGTCTATTGCCATAGTCGCTAGGCACCTTCAGTGGATAAAATAGCCCATTAGCATGGTCGCTAGACTCCTTTGGTGGGATAAACAACCCGCTGGCACACCTTTGGTGGGAAAAACAACATATTGGTAGGGTTGCTACGTACCTTTAGTGGGCAAAATAGTCCGTTGGCACAATCACTAGGCACCTTCGGCAGGATCAACAGTCAGTTAGCACATCTTCGGTGGGGAAAGCATCACGATTACACAACAGACACCTTTTGTGGGACAAAATAACCAGTTGGCACGTTCGTTAGGCACCTTCAGTGGGTAAAACAACCTGTTGGCAAGTTTGCTAGGCACCTTCGGTGGGAAAAACAACACGTTGGCAGACCTTCAATGGGTAACACAACTCATTGGCATGATTGTTAGGCATCTTTGGTAGGAAAAACAGTCCGTTGGGCACGTTCAATGGGAAAAATAGCCCGTTGGAGCACCTTTGGTCAGCAAAATAGCCCGTTGGCACACCTTCGCTAGGCAAAGCAGCACATTAGTATGATCGTTAGGCTCCTTTGGTGAAAAAATATCCCGTTGGCATGTTCATTAGGTACCTTTGGTGGGAAAAATAGCTCGTTGGCACACCTTCAGTGGGAAAAACACCACGGTCATACGGTCTTTAGGCTTCTTCAGTGGGCTAAATAGCCCGTTGGTGCAATCACTAGGCACCTTCAGTCGGATAAATAGCCAGTTGGTACACATTCAGTGGGCAAAACAGCCAGTTGGCACAGACGTTAGGCACCTTTGATGGGTAAAATAGCCCGTTGGGCACCTTTGTTAGGAAAAACAGATGGTTGGCACGACCGTTAGGCATCTTCAGTAGGAAAAAACTATCCGTTGGGCACCTTCAGTAGGAAGTAGAGCTCGTTGGCAGGTTCGCTCGGTACCTTTGGTGGGAAAAGCAACTCGTTTGGTCACCTTTAATGAGCAACACAACCAGTTGGCATAGTCACTAGGCATCTTCGATGAACAAAATAGTCAGTTGGGCACCTTCGATGGGAAAAACAGCACGTTGGCACACCTTTAGTTGGTAAAATAACCCGTTGGCACACCTTCGGTGGGTAAAATAGTCCCTTGGCATGTTTGCTAGGGACTTTCAATGGGAAAAAACTTTTTATTGGGCACCTTCAATAGGAAATATAGCCTATTAGCACACCTTCCATAGGCAAAGCAGCTCGTTGGCACACCTTCGATAGACAAAACAGCCCATTGGAATGGTCCCTAGGCACCTTCAGTGGGAAAAGGAGCCCATTGTGCAACATTAGTGGGAAACATATCCTATTGGCACATCTTTGGTGGGAAAAATATAATGTTAGCACGGTCGCTAAGCAACTTTGTTGGGAAAAATAGCCCATTGGCACATTTGCTAGATACCTTTGGCAGGAAAATAACTTGTTGGCACACCTTCGGTGGGAAAAATAGCATGTTTGCATGGTCGCAAGGCACCTTCGGTGGGCAAAATAGCCCATTGACATGGTTGCTAGGCACCTTCGGCAGGTAAAACAGCCTGTTGGCACATTTGTAAGGCACCTTTGGTGGGAAACGTAGTCCATTGGCACAACTTCAGTCTGAAAAATACCACGTTTCCATCATTGCTACATTGCTTCGATGGGAAAAATAGCCCGTTGACACATTTGCTAGGCACCTTCGGTAGGAAAAACACCCGATCGACACACCTTCAGTGGGAAAACACCTCCTTTGTATAGTCACAAAGCGCAAAATAGTCAGTTGGGCACCTTTGGTGGGAAAAGCAGTCTATTGGCACACCTTCGGTTAGTAAAATAGCTTGTTGGCACAACTTTGGCAGGCATAACAGCCCGTTGGCTCGAACCTTAGGCTCCTTTAGTGGAAAAAAATAACCCGTTGGTACACCTTCGGTGGGAAAAACAACACATTGACACAGTTGCTAGGCATCTTCGGTGGGAAAAACAAGTCGTTGGCACACCTTCAGTGGACAAAACAGCACTTTGGCACGCCTTTGGTGAACAAACACATCCCGTTGGCACACCTTTCGTGGGAAAAGTAGCCAGTTGCCCTGGTCGCTAGGCACCTTCTATGAGAAAAATAACCCAGTTGCACACCCTTTGTGAGGCAAAACATCCCGTTGGAACACCTTAAGTCAGGAAAATAGCCTATTAGCACAGTCGCTAGGCACCTTTGGTGGGGAAAGCAACCCATTGGGCACCATTGGTGGGAAAAATAGTCCATTTGCACACCTTTGGTATGTAAAACAGTCCATTGGCACAGTCGCTAGGCACGTTCGGTGGGAAAACCTGTCTGTAGGGCACCTTTGCTGGGAAAAAATCCTATTGGCATACCTTCAATAGGTAAAATAGCTCGTTGGAACATCTTTGGTGGGCAAAATAGCTCGTTGGCACGATCGCTAGTCAACTTTGGTGGACAAAATCGTCCTTAGGGCACTTTCGATGGGAAAAATAGCCCATTAGTACCCCTTCGATAGGAAAAATAGTCCATTGGAACACCTTCAATGGGCAAAATAGCCCGTCGACTTGTTCGCTAGGCACCTTCAGTGGGAAAAACAACACGTTGGCACACCTTCGTTGGGAAAACAGCATATTGGCACGGTCTCTAGGCACCTTTGATGTGCAAAATAGCCCATTAGCATAATCGCCAGGCCCACCTTCGGTTGGATAAACAGGCCATTGTCACGATTACTAGACATCTTTGGTGGTCAAAATAGCCCGTTAACATGGTCACTAGGCACCTTCGGTGGGAAAACAACCCATTGGGACATATTTGGTGGGAAAAATAGCATGTTGGCATGGTTGCTAGGCACTCTCAGTGGGCAAAATGGCCCGTTGGTGCAATCACTACATATCTTCAGTGGGATAAACAGTCAGTTGGCACACAATTGGTCGGCAAAACGGACTATTGGCAAAGTTGCTAGGCACCTTTGGTGGAAAAAATAGTTCGTTAGGCACCTTTTTTAGGAAAAACAACCAGTTGGTACTCCTTCGGTGGGTAAAACAACTCATTGACATGGTCTTTAGGCACCTTTAGTGGGAAAAAATTGTTCGTTAGGCATCTTCAGTAGGGAACACAGCCCATTGGCACACCTTCTGTAGGCAAAATAGCCCATTGGCATACCTTCGGTGGACAAAACGGCCCGTTGACACAGTCACTAAACACTTTCAATGGGATAAATAGCCCGTTGGGTAGCATCGGTAAGAAATATAGCCTGTTAGCGCACCTTTGACGGCAAAAACAACTCGTTGGCATGGTCGCTAGGCACCTTAGAACGACAAAATAGCCTATTGGGACATTCGTTATGCACCTTCAGTGGCAAAATAGGCCATTGGCACATCTTTGGCAGGAAAAACACCACATTCGGACAGTCATTAGACACCTTTCGGGGGCAAAATGTCCCGTTGGCATAGTTGCAAGGCACTTTTGGTAGGTAAAACAGACCATTGGCACATTTGCTAGGCACCTTTGGTGGGAAAAACAACACGTTGGCACACCTTTGGTGGGCAACACAGCCTGTAGGCATGGTCACTAGGCATCTTCAATAGGCAACACAATTCGTGGGTAGCTTCAGTGGGAAAAATAGCCCCTTAGAACACCTTCGGTAGGCAAAATAACCAGTTTGGACACCTTTGCTAGGCACCTTCGATGGAAAAAATAACTAGTTAGCACATTCACTAGGCACCTTCAGTGGGAAAAACAACCCATTGGCATGATTGCTAGGCACCTTTGGTAGGCAAAATAGCCCGTTGGCACTCGTTTAGTGGGAAAAATAGCCCGTTGGCATGGTCGTCAAGTATCTTCGATGGGAAAAACAACCCATTGGCCACATTTAGTGAGAAACACAGCACATTGGCACACCTTCGATTGGGCAAATAGCCCGTTGGCACATTCACTAGGCACTGTTGGTGGGAAAAACAACTCTTTAGCACAACTTTGGTGGGCAAAACAGCCTGTTGGCACACCATTGGTGGGTAAATATCCCATTGACACAATTGTCAGGCACCTTCAATGGGAAAAGTAGACCGTTGGGTAACTTTGCTTGGAAACACAACCTGTTGGTACCCCTACGGTGGGGCAAATAGCCCGTTGGCACGTTCGCTGGGCACTTTTGGTTGGAAAATCATCCCTTTAGCACACCTTTGGTAAGTAAAACAGCCCGTTGCCACTACTTTGGTGGGCAAAATAGCCCATTTCTATAGTTGCTAGGTAACTTTGATGGGAAAAATGGCCAGTTGGCACACCTTCTGTAGGCAAAATAGCCCATTGGAATGCCTTCGGTCAAGTAAATAGCTAGATGGCACAGTCGTTAGGTACTTTCGGTGGGCAAAACAACCCATTAGGCACCATCGGTGGGCAGAACAACCCTTTTGCATGTTGTTAGACATCTTTAATGGGAAAAACAGCCCGTTGGCCCTTTAGGTGGGAATAACAACCCGTTGGAACACCTTCGGTAGGAAAAATATACTAATGGCACACCTTTTCCAGGCAAAACAGCACGTTGACATGGTCACTAGGCACCTCTGATGGGAAAAATAGCCTATTGTCGTGTTCGCTAGGCACCTTCGATGGGAAAAACATCCTGTTAGCACACCTTCGGTGGCAAAAATGCTACGGTCGCATGGTCGCTAGGCTTCTTCAGTAGGTAAAATAGCTCGTTGGCGTGATAACTATGCATCGTTAGTGGGATAAGCAACCAGTTGGCACATATATGATGGACAAAACAGTCGGATGGCATGGTCATTAGGCTCCTTTGATGGGAAAAACACTTCGTTGGACACTTTCTTCAAAAAATAGCCCATTGTCAATCCTTTGGTTGGCAAAACACCCATTTCCATAGTCGTTAGGCCTTCAGTGGGAAAAAACTTCCTGTTGGGAACCTTCGGTGGGAAACAAAGCCCCTTAGCACACCTTCTGTAGGTAAAATAGCCTATTGGCACACCTTCGGTGGACAAAATAGCCCATTGGCACGGTCACTAGGCACCTTCGGTGGGTAAAACATCCTACTGGAAGACCATAGGTGGGAAAAACAACATGTTGGCATGGTTACTAGGCACCTTCAATGGGAAAAATAGCATATTGGCATGTTCGCTAAGAACCTTCGATGGGAAAAACACCATGGTCGCTAGATACCTTTGGAGGGAAAATAACCTGTTGACAAGTTCACTAGGCATCTTTAGTGGGCAAAGCAGCCTATTGGCATGTTCGCTAGGCACCTTTGATAGAAAAAATAAACCATTGGTACACCTTCGACGGGCAATGTAGCCCGTTGGTACGGTCATTAGGTATCTTCGATGGGCAAAACAGTCCGTTGGGAACCTTTGATGGGAGAAACAACCCATTGACACAGCTTTGGTCGACAAAACAGCCCACTGGCACATTTGCTATGCGCCTTCAGTGGGAAAACAATCCGTTGGACACCTTCGGGGGGAAAAATAGCCCGTTGACACACCTTCAATAGGCAAAACAACCCATTGGCACGATTACAAGGGACCTTCGGTGGCAAAATAGCCTGTTAGCACGTTTGCTAGGCACCTTCTGTTTGACCAGCAGCCCATTGGCACAACTTCGATGGCAAACATAGCCCGTTGGCATGATCGCTAGGCATATTCGATGAGCAAAACAGCCAGTTGGGCACCTTCAACGGGAAAAACAGCCTGTTAGAACACCGTTGTTAAGCAAAACAACCCGTTAGCACACCTTCAATGGGCGAAACAACCCTTTGGCATGGTTGCTAGGCAGCTTCAGTGGGAAAAAACTTTCCGTTAGGCACCTTTAATGGGAAACACAACCCGTTGGCACAGTTTTTGTAGGCAAAATAGACCGTTGGCACACCTTTGGTGGACAAAACAATCCGTTGGCTTGGTCACTATGCATCTTTAATCGAAAAAACAACCCGTTGAGCAGCATTGGTGGGAAATATAGCCTATTGGCACACCTTCAGTGGGAAGAAAACCATGTTGGAATGGTTGCTAGGCGCCTTAAGTGAGAAAAATAGTCCATTATCACGTTTTCCAGGCCCCTTCGGTGGGAAAAACAGCCTGTTGGGAAATCTTCTGTCGGAAAAACACCACGTTGATAGGATCGCAATTCACCTTCGGTGGGCAAAATAGTCCGTCAGTAAGGTCGCTAGGCATCTTCACTGCACAAAACAGTGTGCTGGCACATTTGCGAGGCACCTTCAGTGGAAAACATAGGCTGTTGGCATACCTTCAATGGGAAAAATAGCACATTGGCATGGTCGCCAGCACCTTTGATGGGGAAAATAGCCCATTGGCACGTTTGCTAGGCACCTTTAGTAGGAAAAACAACCTATTGACACACCTTTGGTGGGAAAAACACCACCTTGGCATGGTCGTAAGGCATAACTTAGGTGGGCAACACAGCCCGTTGGCACGATCACTAGGCTTTTTCAATGGGAAAAGTAGCTCGTTGGCACACCTTCGTTGGAAAAAACAACACGTTGGTATAGTCGCTAGGCAATTTCAGTGGCAAAAAGAACTCGTTGACACACCTTTGGTTGACAAAATAGCTCATTGGCACAGTCACTAGGCACCTTCGGTGGGAAAAATAACTTGTTGTGCACCACTGGTAGGAATCACACCCCATTGGCGCAGTCGTTGGGCACATTTGGTGGGAAAAAAGCATGTTGCCACGGTTATTAGGCACCTTCGGTGGGAAAAATAGCCCATTAGCATAGTCTCTATGCATCTTCAGTGCCAAAAATAACTCGTTGGTATACCTTTGGTAGGCAAAACAACCCGTTGCCACACCTTTGGTAGGCAAAACTGCCTGTTGGCACAGTCGCTAAGCACCTTCAATGGGAAAAATAGCCCATTGACCCGTTCGTTGAGCACCTTCGGTGGGAAAAATATATCATTGTCAAGTTCGCTAGACACCTTTGGTGGGCAAAATAGCCCATTGGTAGGGTTGCTAGGCACCTTTAGTGGGCAAAATAGCTTGTTGGCGCGATCATTAGGCACCTTCGGTGGGATAAACAGCCAGTTAGAACACCTTGAGTGGGTAAAATAGCCAGTTGGCATAGTCGTTGGGCACCTTTAGTGGAAAAAACAATTCGTTGGCCACCTTCGTTGGGAAAAACATTAACAGACTTTCGATAGGCAAAACAGCCTGTTGGAAAGGTCGTTAGGCTCCTTTGGTTGGAAAAAACTACCCGTTGGATACCTTTGGTGACAAACAGTGCCTGTTGGCATACCTTCTATAGGCAAAACAGCCCGTTGGCATACCTTTAATGGAAAAAACAACCCGTTGGCACAGTTATTAGGCACCTTCAGTTGGAAAATTAATGGGAAAATTAACCTATTCGTACGTTTACTGGGCACCATTAGTAGGAAAAACACCACGGTTGTTAGGCACCTTCAGTGGGCAAAATAACCCATTTCCAAGTTCACTCGGCACCTTTGGTGGGTAAAATAGCCTATTTACAAGTTCACTAGGCACCTTTGGTGGGAAAAACAGCACGTTGGCACACCTTGGGTGGGCAACACAGTCCGTTGGCAAAGTCGCTAGGCATCTTCAATGGGCAAAACAGTCTGTTGGGCACCTTTGTTGGGATAAACAACCCGTTGGAACACCTTGGGTAGGCAAAATAGCCCATTGGCACACCTTTGCTAGGCAAACCAACACGTTGGCACAGTTGCTTTGCACCTTCGATGGGAAAAATAGCCAGTTGACATATTCGCTAGGCACCTTCGATAGGAAAAAAACCACTATCACACGATCGCTAGGAATCTTCAGTGGGCAAAATAGGCCATTGGCGCGATAACTGGACACCTTCGGTGGAATAAATAGCTAGTTGGCACAAATTCGGTGGGAAAATAGCCAATTGTGTAACATCCCCTCATTTATGGAAAAGGGTAAATTAAACTCACCCAGAATTGCAAATATTTTTCAGGACCGAGAGACTAGGCTCCTAGCTCCGGAGGGACTACTCTGATACTGTGTGGACCAGC
>JAOTJB010311049.1:0-15978 GCA_027123815.1 Erythroxylum minutifolium | reverse complement strand
TATGAGAATGAAGGTGAACCTATGATGGCTAATGAGATTCCATTAAGATGAATGATGAGTATTAAGTAAAGATGAATCATAAATGGGATATTTTGTGGTCTTAGGAAGCTAAAATAACTTTAGTGAATGATTGAATGATGTGTATTGGGTAAGAATGAATGAGAACTTGAATATTATGTGAACTTATAATGTTACAAAAGAAATGATGAATGATTGAATTATGTTATTTAAATTACCAAGTTCTTTAAGGTATAAACCTAGAGTAAGCTTGACACAGACAAATAATGTTGTTAAAAATCAAGTAATGTGATTAAGGATAAATACATGGAATAGTCAACATGGCATTATACATTACACATATACATATGTATATAAGTGAATGTTTACATGATTATGCAATTAGTACTGTGTGTACAATATATATTGCATGAAGTTGATACATAGGATTGAACATCGGTGCCCAAACATTTTCAAAACATGAAAGCTAATGCTAATCTGGAGAGTATTGTGAGTTGACCTAGATGGTCTCACTTTCATTGTTTGTTCTGTTTTAAAATTTTGTATTGAATTATATGATGTGAATGTGTTAATTTCTAGACAATAAATGTCTGAGGCGTTTGATGCATGTAAAAATCGTTGAAAGTGCTTCTTGAATGTGAATTTAACTTAATAAGTGATTCTCAACTTAAATGTTGAATGCCAGACCAAGATCCGATGATAAATGTGAATGAGAATGTGAACGTGAATATAAAAGTGTAAAATTGAGCATAATTGATTGACTGAATACATATGATGCATTTCATTACATGAATGCATGACAATATAAAGAATGTTGTGACTAGAGTAGCCACCAAAAAAGAGCTTAAAGCTCAGAAAATGAAAAAGAGCTTAAAACTCATAATGTGGTAAGAGCCTCTGGCTTATTATATAAAATGAGCCCTGTATCTCTAATAGATAAGGGACAGTTATTAATGAGCCCGGTATCCATAATAAATATGGGATAATTACAGGCTCTCAGTCACAATAATAACAATTAAAAGTGAGTCTCATGAGCATTGCATATGCATTTGATACGTATGATTTAAATGATTGAAATAAAAATTTTGAATTATTTCTGATGTGAAATATGAATTAAGTGAATATGAAGTGTATGTGATTCAACATGCTGACTAGTGAAATGATATGAATTACGTGATTATATGAATTGATGTGCTATGTGATTGAGTGAGCCATTAAGGATGTTCCAATCACTGAGTTCGCAAAACTCACCCTAAAATTTGCAACATATTTTTTAGGCTCAGAGGGCACACCTAGTTAGACCAACTAGATTCTAACCACTGCATTTGAGTAAAAGATAGAGGTTGGGATCAGTTAGCATCTGCATACATTTTCTATTATTTTTGTATTAAATTATATATTTCGCAAATACTATGCCATGTGTATCTAAATAATTATAATATGTAATGACTTTATGACTAAAAATGTTTCAATTTTATAAAGGGCCTAAATGATTATTGGAAGTCAACAACGTGTATATTATTTGTGATAATTGCGATTGAAATTGTTACTAATAAAATAGGCCATTAATGATTAGTAGTTTTCTGAAAAATGTGTGTGATGATTGATAAAATTTTGCAATAAGTTCTGTTTGACTGCTCTAGCGTGTCATTTTCATAGGGTGAGTATCCGAATTTCCTCGGGATGTACGGATACGTGCTCAGTAAAAGTGGGGTGCTACAACCAGGATATATGTATTCATCGATATTTTAAGGCTCAGGGCATTCAACTGCCACCTCCGACACCATCCCCACCTCCATCTCCATGAGACATTGTCTGACCCATTTCATTTTCGAATTAGTCTTCATTTTTATTTTTATTTTTATTTTTATTTTTATTTTTATTTTCCTTTTACTCTAATTTATATTTCTTCTTTTCTTATGTGCTTCTTTGTTTCCTTCTTACATTGAGGACAATGCGTTGTTCTAGTTTAGGGAGGGTTATGTGTTCTGCTTTGTATGTGATTTTACATATGATATGATAGTTGTTTGTTGCATTTTGTGAATTGTTTGAATTTTTTAATGGCTTAGATGGACATAAATTAATTTAATCTTTAACATAGTCTACTAGGTTATGAAGAATTATTAACTCACAAAAAATTAGTGAATTAGAGTCTTTGTATAAACATATAGCTTAATTAGGATTTAGTGTGAGTTTTTCACCCTTTAAATTGTCACATTCATTCATAATTTGAGGCCTTTCAACTTAAGTAGCTTTATTAATATTTTTCAGGGAAATGAGTAGCTAAAATAACAAGGTAGACAATAAAAAATGTTTGTTCAATAAATAAATATTCCACTGGCCTTCGGGTTATGAATAGAGCTAGTAGCCAGTTCAGAGCTTGATATAGCTGAGTAACCAGATCGATATGCATCACGAATGTGTGCCTTCGTATCAAAAAGCTATAATGACATCCTAACCAAGCAGCTTAATAAAAAAATGACTTAGTCGAGTAACCATATCGACATTCATTACCAATGTTTACCTCCACACAAAAAGACTAAGTCCATGTTTAATAAATAAATAAAAATGTGTGATTTCTAATAAAACCCTACCGAACTTGTAACAGCTCGACTTTTCATGAAAATGTACTTAGGAGCAGTTACAGAGTCCAAATGACTAAAGAATTATTAATGTGTGTGTGCAATTGAAAAAGGTAAATAAATTAACACTTCGATCTTAATTAATTTGTATATTTAGTTCAAAGCCCCCAGACATAGATTTTGCATGTTAACGATTTGTTGTAACATGAATGAATGTGTTTAAGATTAAATGTATTTCAAGAAGTTGAAGCCATTGCCTAATTACTACACTGTGTGATGTGTGTTTATTATGTGTTTTTTGTTTTGTTGACTTGAGGACAAACAAACGTTTAAGTGTGGGGATGTTGATAGATGTGAATTGCATCATGTTTTAAGGCTTAGTTTGTTATGTATTAAGTGTTAATTTGAGTTATTAGTATGTGTTTAGGTTAGATTTATGTTTTTTGTGTGCTTAAATGTTTTTTTACAGGTTGTTACAAGTCTTTGAGCTTAGATATTATGTTTTTAAGGTACCTTGATGTGTTTATTCGTGTTTTAGGGTCAAAATCAAAGAACGGAGAAGTTTCAGAGACTTTCGAACAATGGCTTACGGTCGAGACAGAAACATGGGCCCATAATCGTGGAATTTGGGCCACGATTGTGATAGAAGACTTTGTCACAGCCTACGATAGTGGCATATGGGCCATGATCGTGACATAAAGGTTTGATGCTGACCACGATCGTGGCCCTGCAAACAAGAGAAAACATCAAGTTTTAAGGGATTTTTTGAACCGTTTTAAGGGATTTTTCGAACCGTTTTGACCCCATAAAACCCTTGGACTGCTCAAGACACAAAAGGTATTTAAAGAATAAGAAGAACATAAAAGAAGGAGCTTTTGCATTAACCACAATCCTGAAACCCTAGAGAGCTTTATCGAGAGATTGAGAAAGAAATGAAGGAAGAGAGACCTAGAGAAGAAGCCTACGCGAAGTATTTCCCAGAGCAGGAGGTTTCCTACTGTTGCTACCTCTGTCATCCATTCTGAGTCTATTTCTGGTTTAATTTCAATTTTTATGATTGTATAGAATTTGAGATAGTCATAGATGATAGATTTGTTAAATGTTGAGGATTTGTCTAAACTCACCTTTGAGATATTTTTTTCTTTGATATTAATGAAATTTGATTGTTGTGTTTTTATTAGATTTCTAGTGATTTCAATTTTGCACTTGTATAATTCGGTAATAAACTGAGAGGATGAACTGAGTAAAAAATCATTAAATTGGGCTAACGCGAGTTAGATAATTTAATAGATCAAGAATTAAATCAAACCGGTAAATTTATGTAAAGAGAGATATTGCACAGGTTTTCGATAGTTTATTAGACAACTTACGATCTAATTTAGGTTTTGGATAAATTGTGAATTGAGAGATTGCAATTCCCATAATCTGATTAGGGTTAATGGTTATAACTCGAGAGAGAGTAATCAACCCTAGGATCGTCTAGAACTGGTAATCCAATAAATTCATAATCAATAAGGTTTTCATTAAAGTCAGATAAAAATCTCCTTTCTCTCAATTGGTAGTTTTTAGGTGGCTTTGTGATTGGGTGCTGTATTTACTATCTTGTCTATATTTTCGAATTTGATTATTGGAATTAATTACGTGATTAAAATACTTTCTTACTTTAGTTTTATTCTTTTTGAGTTATTGCAATTTATTTTCAGCCTTAGATTTTAGGATTAGATTAACCCACCTCGTGGGATCAACATCTTAGGTATTATAGGAATGACCCGTGCGCTTGTGGAATATTAAGGTTAATCATATCAAAAAGCTGCGATCAAGGCACTAAGTTATATGTGAGAGCATCTATATTACATTCAAATTTGACCTTAGAATACACCATATGAGCATATTGATAATTTAGAGAGGAGCAACTCTTACATTGATCAATGGAACGATTATGCTTCAGTTAAATCTTTAATGGAAGACCTTGCCAAAGTTAAGGCTAGCCATAATATATTGAAAGAGAGTTTTTCTTTATTCGAAGACAATGAGTTGGATATAACATATTATTGGAGCCTATTAATGCCTTAAATGAAAAGGGAACAAAAGTTGATTTCATAAATGAAGTTGCAATTCAAGAAGAGAAAGAAGGACATATAACTGAGGAATTAAAGGTTAAAGAAGAGAAGGAAGCCTCTATTTAAGAAGAAAAAGTAGAAAAGTGGGAAAAGGTGATTATGGAAGAAAAAGAGCAAACAACCTTTCCATAAGCCAAACTATTTCAATCAACCGAAGATTCAAGGAGTTTTATTATTCCTTATTTTATTGAAAGTTTTTTATTAAAAAAGGCATTAATGGAATAATTTGGATTTATTAATTTGATAAATTATGTCCTTGTTATTATCTTACAACATGTGGCATATTTAAAAGCTACTAAACCGCCGTGTGGAGAAATGAATGAATGTAAGCCATTAATTTTAGACCCAAGTTGATGGTAAACATGAAAGATACGTCAATCTAAAGATGTTAAACAAGCGCTAATTAGGAGGCAACCTAAGAATTAGGATAGGTTTCATTTTTACTTATATTTCATTTTATTTCTATTTTGATGTTAGCATAGAATTTTATTGAGATTTGATGTGTTTTATGTTAGGACATAAAGATTCCTAAGTTGATGATGCATATTTGTCGTTTTTATAGTATGCGTGTTAAACTTTTGTAACTTTAAGTGATCAATTTTTAACTTTTTCTAACTAATCTTTATCGTATACACAGTCATAAAGACTTACGTAGTCTCTGGCACAGGCATGTACATTTTGGATCTTCTGAGCAATTTTCACACAGTTCATAGAGAGTTACATGCCTATGTAGACTTACACAGTCAGCTACATAACTATGTAATTCTGCAAATTCTTACACGCTTATGTCCCTTAAATTTTAAAGATTTTGTGACTTATATGATCAGCTATACTGTCGTGTAGCCAACCATGTAAATTCACGATAACTTTTAAAAAGCCATAATCTCTTTAATTTTCTCTCATTTTTCCTCTCTTCCTTCGTACCTACCATTACCCCTCTCCCTTTCTAACCCACTTTGAGCTTTTTTCTTGCCAAATTGTGACACCCAAGTAATTTTTCAATTAATTTGACTTGCTTATGCACGAATCTTTGGGTATTTTGAAATTTTTAGGGAATTTCACCTCTAAAAATGTTAGGTTAGGGTTTTTGTGATTTAGTGTAACTTTGATTAATTTTGTGCTTGATTATGGTAAAATGTTGAATTATATCCTTTCCCATATGATTTATTTATTCAATTTGATGAATTGCATGAGAATTGGATGGAATTTGATTTGGGTATGCGATTTTGCTCACTAAATGTTGAATTGTGATGAGTGTGTTTGTAAAGATTGATTTGTTGTTTTTATAGTTAAATGAAGTTGTTTTCTTTTTAATGTCATTTCAATTTTGAATTTTTCATAAATTAAATGTTTGATTTTGTTAATTTTGGGTAATTGTTGGATTAGGTATGTTAATTTCAATTTTAGGTTTAATTTTATAATTGAATGCTTATATTAGTTCTATTTATTAATTACAATGCTTCCAATTTTAATTTTGTTATTAATTAGGCTATTATTTAATTTTCTAATTATTAAATTTTATTTATTTATGTTAGATTTTTTTAAATTTTTATGTGTTTAATTTTCCTTTTAATCATGCATTTTCACTTTTCTACAATTAGTGAGCATACGAAATAAGCGTAGGGATCAGTAGTTATTTGTACTTTTATTTGCTCTTTCTCACATTTAGTTTAAGTTTCAGACATAATGACGAGACAATAATGAACAAAACAGGCATCAAGGAAAAGGTAATGAGGAGAAGGGCCGTTAAAGACCCGAGGAAGCTCACTCACAACACGAGCAAGCCAATGTAATCTAACCACCAGTGCAACTTAATATTTTGCTATTCAATGCTGAAACCTATGAGGGAGCAGTACTAAAGGCTCAAGGATAAGAAATTTGAGACCAATAGAAGCATTAGCTGGGAGGCATTTGAGTAGGTCCAGTAAATTAGGGATCTCATAAACATTGAATCATGGCCTTCCTTCTTTGAGATCATAGAGCCCTCATACTTAGAGCTTACACTTGAGGTACTCCCCCATTCTTTGTTGAGAAAGGCCGCTATGACTGAGACCAACCAAGCACGATCTAGTTCCGAATGATGGGGGAGATGGTCTCGATGAGCTACTCAGAGTTCTCCATTATAATGGGTTTATATAATCAAAAGTTAATGGGGACACCAGAATATGCAGCCCTACTGTGATAGATTCACGTATGGAATGTCTCCTCGATACTTCCAAAGTATTATTAGTGAGAGGATAAGTATAAACCAGTAGATCCAAAGTGTCATCACTATGACACCTCGCGCTCAAATATGTACATGGGATTTTAAGTCATATGTTGAGCGAACAAGGTGATCAATTTCGAGACATTATAAACTTAAATGTGTTCTATTTATAGAGCATAAGATAGTGGATGCCAATTTATCTGGGGTGTACTTTAGCCCAATTCTTCTCATGTCAGAGCGAAGAGAAGAAGCTCAGGATAATATATGTTATGCATGATATGAAGACGCTGAAATGGAGGATGGGGCACTTTGAGAGACTATGACCGATGTGAATGGTTGGTACCATAGCCGCTCTAATTCTTGATGTGATGAAACATATGCACATCGTACATAGATAACGGGGACCTATAGGTGGAATTTACCACTTGATTAGGGTTCTAAATGAACTAGACACATTGGGAGCAAATAGGGATCACCCACATATAGTTGAGCAAACATCACAACTGAGCTCAGTGCCATCACAGATGAGAGGAGTAGCACAAGAGGAGGCTAGTATGGGATTAACCAAGTCTAACACCACACCAGGACTAACTGAAGATAACTTGGTTAGAGAAACACGTGGCCCAAATCAATCTACTATCTGAGCATAACAAGCAACACTGTTGGAGCAAATAGAGCAACTCGAAGCTCATGGTAGATGTATGACAGAGCAAATCAAGACGAGAGAGGCCCATGATAAGGCACTACTAAAGCAGCTCAAGAGCGAGAAGCCTATTATAGATGGATGGAGAAGGTCTTGGTGTCGATGGTGAGATATCTTGGGATATCCATCCTACCTTCACCATCTAGAGTGGCTACTTCGTCTTCATCTCCCTCATAGTTTGAGGCTCCATGACCTAAAGATCCTCCTTCGATGGACACGTCACATTCACAGAGGGACTGATGGCTGCTGATTTAGGTTTTTTCTTTTCTTTCTCTTATTATTTGTGTATTTTTTGTTTTCTTCATTATGTTATTTTTTGTTTTCTAAACATTAGTGAAATGTTATTTACGTTATGTTATTTTTCCAATGTTCTCTATTTATTTTCTTTTATCTTTTTATCTTCTTTTGGTTATATTTTGTAAGGCTAGACGTATTTAATATAGGATGACTCTTTTTCAATTCATGACATATTTAATATAGGATGACTCTTTTTCAATTCAGAACTCTATATATATTCTTATTCAAGCTAGTACCAATCAAACCCATCTCAATTTTTTATTGATAGTTTATTTTATGTACTTTAATTGTGTATATTAGGGACATTGTACAATTTTAAGAGTAGAGAAGGGAATTTAATTGTATTAATTTTATTATAATTTTTCTATTAATTCTTATTAACTGATATCTCGAGTTAGTTATATTATGTCCAAAATATTAATTATTGAATTGAACTACTATACAAAAATATGAAAGTTAGAATACTTTTATAAGTTATAATTTTAGTAATCATTAAAATAATCAATTTGAATGAAAATTGCATATTATTTACAAACAAGATCATTGTTGTGAATTTTTGAGCCTGGGAGCAAATACATCATTATTTTAAGCTCTTTTCTTCATTTATGTGTATTATCATGCATAGTTGGATAATTCTAGAAGTTGCTTTTATTATTCATATTGAGATCACATTTGTTAAATTAAAAGCGTTGAAATGATGAAGGCATTTAAATTGAACATTTGCTTAGCCTTTTTTCTTGTTTATTATCCAACCATATTGTATCCCTTAGGAGTAACCAATTTTGAGACAGTTTTTTTAATGTTTATAACCACATTATTAGCTTTTACCTTATTTTTCCTAAAGCCTTTTTATTATTTTTGAACCGTAAAGGCTATTTACATTTACTTGATTACTTGAAACTTGAACTTTGAAAAGGTCCAATATTTCTTTATTTGTTAGTGACCGAGCAAGTTTTACAAGTTATAAAACCCTCAATAATCTGCAAGTGCACAAGTCGTACTTTGTAGTATTGAAGGGTCGATCCCACGATGAGGGTACTAGCCTAATCCTAAATCGTTTAAGGCTCAAAAAAAGAATAAAAAGAAATAAAAACTGCACAAGTGAACACGGAAAGTAAATACTGAAAATCGATTCAAGAATTGTAAAGTGGAAAATTCAACAATACAGAATTAAACTGAGCAGTCACACAGGTCACAATGGAAGGCTGTCAAAAGAGTTAATCAAGTTATCATAGAAGGGATTTTACCTATCATTAATGCTAATCTAACCATTTATGTGTTTACAAGATGTCAGTTCTACACAGTCGTAAGGTTGATTAGTCTTTCTCGAGTTATAACCATTAAACCCTAAATTGTAAATCCTAATCGAATTATGGATCTTGCAATATCTCAATTCATAAATTAACTACAATTCTAATTAGTTTTAAGGCTCTCTAATAAACATCCGGTCTCGCACGAGATTTTTTTCTATGAAATTACTGATTAGACTGATTAAATGGTCAATTAGATTGCCTAACTCTCATTAATCCAAATAAATCAATTTTATCTAACTCATCCTCTCAGTTTATTACCAAAACATGCAAATACATTAATCAATCATAACGCCCAAATCAATAAACACAAAAATAACTAAATCAACATTAACTCAAAGTAAAATCCCTAAGGAGAGTTTAGAATATTATCAACAACCTGAAATCCATTTCCATATAATCCATCGTAACTTTATACATTTAAATGAAAAAGGAAAAGAAGTGAAAATGGAACTTAGGTTGGAAAAATCGGGAAGGTAACGACATCAGGATACCATCTGATCTGGGAAGCAGCGACATCGAGATCCACTTCTTCTTCCTCCTTCTTCCTCTTCTTCTTCTCTCTCTCTCTCTCTCTTTCTCCCTCTTTAGGGTTTCCAAGAGTTACTGAATGTAAAGCTCCTCTCTCTGCCTCTTTCTCTTCTTTTTATATCCTCTTATGTTTCGGGTAACCCTAAGGCTTTTTTGGGGTCCAAAAGGTCCAAAAAATCCCTCAAAACTTGACATTCTTGATTGTCTACACATTTGTTCGACACAGGCCACGACGCCCATTTCTTGGGCTTCTGTCACGATCGTGATCGTGGCCTAACATGCCACAATCGTGGGCCATTGTTTCGACCCGAATGTCTCCGAACTCCTCCATTCTTTAATATTGACCCTAAAACACTAGCAAACACATCAAGTTATCTCAAAAAATATAATATTTAAGCTCAAAAGCTTGTACTAACCCATAAAACACTTAAAACACAAATAATTAGCAAACTAATACAATTTAAACTTAAACACATACTAAATGATTGAATTAACAGCTAAATACATATCAATCTATGCTTTGAAACATGATGCAATTTACACCTATCACATCCAGACAATTAAATGTTTGCTTGTCCTCAAGAAAACAAAAATAATCAAACAAATCAAGAAAACACAAAACACACATATGCAATAATGATATGTTGCCCGGCTTTTTTCACCACGTCTTGACATATGCGTGTCATCCTTGAGTAGAGCCCTACTAATGTGCTCTATAGCATCCTAATTTATATTTATATATATATATATATATATATATATATATATACAACATCACAAAGACGCAACCATCAACTACTTTAAAGCAAAAATCTCTTATTGAACAATGTTAATTAGTGAAAACGACTACAATCATCATACGAAAGGTCTATCAAAATCATAAAAACTTGTTGAAAATTCATGTGCAGCAAAGAAGCTAAGTCTATACTCCATCAAAAAGTCCAAACTAAAAAGCAAATTGAACAATCAAAAGCATAAAAAGCAGACTATTGAATTGATCGATCTATATACAGATTCAAAAACTGCAAAATCCAGGAAACATGGTAAAGATATGATCAAACCATAGGCTTCCAAATTTGTTTAATGCAATCATCAAAACAACATCAGACCTAGTAAGCAAAACCTATTAAAGAAGATGGTAGTATTATTGACTTAACCGAAATAAAAGGATGGAGAGATAACATAAATGAGTGCAGAAAAGAAAATAATATGGGCGAAGGCTAACAGGAAAACAAAACAAGCAGCTAAATAAAACTACAAAAGGGGGATTTTTAATTTTTATTTTTGAAGTTGAAGAATAAACAACAATGCAACGGAAAATCTAAACGCATATCTCAAGGTTTAGATCCTACTAAAGAAGCATATGAACGCACAAGCTGAAAGTTCAAATAAAAACAAATTATCACACAAAGCGCACGCTCACGCCAAGAAATGGAAAATAAAGACCATCTTACACGAGACTACAGGTGAGAAAATTACGAAAGTATCAAATTCCTATTCGAGCAAAGACAGTGCTCTTAGATCCTTAAAGAACGCATCTTTCATTCTTTCTCAACATGGAGAACAACATAATCATCCACGATCTGGAACCCAACCCCCTAAAACCCAGTAAAAAGAAATACCAAGAAAAAGAAAAAGAAAACCTAATAAAGAGAAAGAAGGATAAATAAAGAACAGTGTAGATCTTAATAACTGATATCAAAACATATCTTTTCCAAAACGAAAGTTACACAAATTTAGCATTGAGATCTACTTCTAGCTACCTACCTGTACATCTCCAAACTCCAAAACCAGTGAAGTGTAACTTCAGATTTGCTAGAATCAAAAGGTAATAACAGTACTTTCTCTGTAGCGTTCTCCCGCAGGAACAATCAACTCCAAAATCAATAGCTAATACTACATAAAAGATCTAAAAGAGGCAATATGAAAGTTTGTTTACACAACCAAAAACTAACACACTCAAGACTATTCAGATCTAGAAGCACCATTCGAAATCGAAAGGGTAAAACGTTAAAGAATCATCGGATCTAAAAAACAAATAAACTGAATATTGAAAGAAAAAGAGAAATCGGCAAAGTATACGCCCGAAAATAGCAAAAAGACCGTAATTGAGAAGTCAGATCAAAGAAAAGAGAAAATATCCGCAAACACCCAAAGAAAAATGGATCAAATCCAGAAACAGCAAGAAACGAGAATCGTTTGGGGAAAAAATCCAGCTGAAACCATCACAGAACAACACATTTAAAAAATCGGAATCGGATCCACAAACACACAAAAAAATCTAGAAAAAGAAACTAACACAGATCCGGGAGCAAGAACACAAGATCGAAATGGAAAAGGAAAAAGACTTCAAGTGCAAGCCCAGATCTGAATCGGTGACAATCGATTCGATATCATACTATACTTGCACAAAAACGACCGTAGCTCCAAACATGCTGGGCGGACAAAAAAAGAAGAAGGAAAGATACCCTGTGAAGGAACCTGAAGCTTGAACTACACCAAGAGAATGGAATTGATTATAAAGAGATTTTTTCACATGTCAAAAAAAAAGGACTCATTGAGAATAACTATGGCATCAATAGATCAATTTGATTTAGAGCTACATCAAATAGAGATGAAAATTGTCTTTCTGAATGGTGATCTCGAGGAAGAAGTTTATATGGATCAACGTTAAGGTTTTTTTTTATAGAAGAAAAAGATTATAGGTTGTATAAACTTAAGAAATCAATATATGAACTTAAACAAGCTTCCCGACAATGATATATTAAATTTAATGACCATAATATATTTTAGTTTTCAAGAAAATAATATTGACATAGCATCTATCGAAAGACCTATGAGAGTAAGTTTATATATTGACGATATTTTACTTGCTGCTAATGATTTGGACATATTATATAAGACTAAAGATTTTCTCTGTAAGAATTTTGAAAAGAAAGATATATGTCAAGCATCCTATGTGCTAGGATTCTCAATATTCTAAAATAGATCATAAGGGCTAGTAGGATTGCCTCAAAAAAGCTATATCGAAAGAATTTTTGAGAGATTTAATATGAACAAATATTCAATAAGGATTGTCTCGATACAAAAAGTGAATAAATTTAGTCTCATGCAATATTCAAATAATTATGTAAAAAGTAGATAAATGGAATATATTCTATATGCTTCTTTTATTGGCAGTCTGATGTATTTGAAAATATACACGAGACCAAATATTAGTTTTGTGGTTAAAATGTTAAGAAAATATCAAAGTAATCTTGATATAGACCATTGAAAAGCTGCAAAAAAAGTATTGATGTATCTTCAAAGAATAAAGGACTATATGCTCATGTATAGAAGAGTAAATCCATTAGAAGTAATTGATATTCGAATTCTGATTTGCTAGCTGCATTGACAATAGAAAATCGATGTTTGCCTACTTGTTTGTACTAACAAAAGGAGCGATTTCATGGAAAAGGGTTAAACAATATGTCATTGCTCCGTCCATTTTGGAAGTAGAACTTACAACTTGTTTTGAGGCCACAATTCATAACTTATAGCTGCAAAACTTTATTTTAGAGCTCGAGATTGTCGACAGTATTACTAAGCTACTAAAATTTTATTGCAACAATTTTACAACATGTTTCTTCTCCGAAAATGACAACTGAAATATTCTATCATAAAGGAGGAAGTTCAGAAATAAAGAATGTTTATTGAACATATTAAAATGGATCCTATGATTGTAGATCCCTTAACTAAAGGCCTACCACCAAAGATATTTAAGGAACATATTCAAAAAATAAAACTTGGTTATGTTGATGATTGTTTTTTCAAAAGAACATGTTCAAATTTTGTTATATTGATGTTCAAAGAATACACTCTTAAGCCCTGTAAAGTTCCTAATTGGCAATTTTCTTATTTATTATGCTTGTGTAAATGTAATTGTTATTAAATAAAAAGATTTGTTTACGAGACGTTAATGTGAACCTT
Source organism: Erythroxylum minutifolium (assembly GCA_027123815.1). Classification (NCBI taxonomy): domain Eukaryota; kingdom Viridiplantae; phylum Streptophyta; class Magnoliopsida; order Malpighiales; family Erythroxylaceae; genus Erythroxylum; species Erythroxylum minutifolium. The sequence goes on along the minus strand of JAOTJB010311049.1, from coordinate 2,242 downwards.
TATAATATTTATATATCACTTATTTTACCTAGCTTGATAAATTACTGGTGTTGTAATGTATGGCGATGTTGAAATGTATAACCATCATAACCCACATAATGTAGTTTCTTGTGTTGAGGTAAACTATGAAGATAATAAGTGATTTGTTTATGCGTACTTAATGTTTACATTATTAAAATAAAGTTCGAAGTATCGGGCCAAATGGGAGAATGTAAGAATGCCACCCAATTAATGGTCACATTCTAGATATATTAATATTACTATTATTATAATTAAAGAGTCCTATTTGGTTCATATTTTTTATTTAATAGCAAAATAAATCTCAATCGTTTCTTTAATCACTTAATGGATGTACCAAATTAAATGTTATAGATATATAAATTATTCATCTCTCTACTAGTTAAGATTACGGATAACTTTTCGTCAAGTTTTTATAGCTGTAAGAGTGTCACGAAAGAGAATTTAATTTGAACCAAGAACAAGGTGAAATTTCTTGATCTTTTTCCAATAATGACATCTTCTACATCATACATACAATATTATACTCTTACAATTTGTGAAAATTATTTATTCAAAATCTTAAAATTATAAATGTAAAAATCGATTTTATATTATAAACATTACGCCTTCACAGTATTTTCTTGAATTGCAAAAAGATTGGTCCGATGGCATGTGAACGCAGAGTCTTCATTGTGCTTATTGCCTTTTTGGATACACTGTCATACAAGATACACCTGGGTCTATAACTGAGTGTCTCTGTAGGCTTTCCTCCGATAAGAGCATGTGCAGGTGCAGTAGATCAAGAGAATTTTGTCTTGGAACTCAATAATATGTTACGCCAGGCATGGGCCTGCAGCTTCAGCATTAGAAATTTGAAGAGTTTGACAGAAAGATAAAATGGCGACATATGGCATGATCAAATAACACATATGAGATAAGTAGGTATAACCTAATTAGTTTCAACTCTTCACTTAAAATTTTTTTTAAAGAAAATCTTGAATTCGAGTCACCAAAAAGAAGAAAAGAGAGGAAATTTTTTCTGTTGATAATTCTTTAACCTTCTGAGCATGCTTCTTGGTCAGATTATTTGCGAACGTCTCACTTCCAGCGGCAGTATAAGAGTTGGAACTATTAGAAAACTTGGGGCTAATGGTAACTTGATGCTGAGCAAGACCAGTGATCAACTAGCAGTTAACCAATCAATATATAACGACTTCTTGTGCACAGAAGTGTACAAACTATATAAGAACATGTCTGTGCACAAACTATATAAGAACATGAAAGACCTTAAGATTCCAGATTTATCTCCTCTAAAACTCTTAAAATAGGGTCTTAAAAACTTAAAATTAGTCCGACAAAATTAAGATACCTAATATATAAAAAAAATATATAACGCGTGAAAATTGATGGGAGGAGTTTCCAGTCAACGAACACAGATTCTGAAATACTTGCAGAGCTGGAGATGTACAGTGGACCACTGTAGACGTGCAGGTGTATCGGATAAAGCAGAGAATTGATCAACGGAAAACCTTTTAAGCCTCGAGTTATTCTCTGGGTTGCATCGCATCGATAGGAACTTGTTCACATTCAAGTTTGGAACTTGGGGAGAGAGATGATTAATATCATAAAAAGCTTCCATCTTATAATACCCCATTTTTTACAGTCAATAGATTATAAACGCATTTACCAACAGCCCACAAATGGTCGTTGAATTTACTCTTGCGACTGCAATTCCGACCATCTGAACGCTCGTGAGAAATCAAAAACTGCTTTAGCTCGGCCAGCCTCGACATTTTTTTTTTAAAAATTTAAAATTAAAATATATAAAATTACTTAATTTTTTAATTAAATTTGAATTTGAATTATTCAAATTTAGACATATCAGAGACTCAACTCTTTTTAAGTAAAATAATATTATTTTACTTAAAATATTAAGTCTCAAATCAATCTGAAATTAAGACTTTTTTAAAGTAAAATAATATTATTTTACTTAAAATAATTAAGTCTCAAATCAATCTAAACTTAGACCTTAGACTTTGACCGATGAACAGACTCGTTAAAAATAACTAAATTTAAACCTATACGTCAAAAATTGTCTATCCCTATCTTCTTCCCACTTCTTGTCGACCGAGAAAGAGTGAGAGTTTGTTCACAACTTTTAACTGCAACGCCTAAACCTCGGTAACTAAGCCACATCCAAAAACTAATGTGGACTGCTGATAGTACAATAGAAATGATTAGT
>JAOTJB010310996.1:0-15989 GCA_027123815.1 Erythroxylum minutifolium | reverse complement strand
ATTACATTTACTGGTTCTTATTCTTTTAAATGTATGTGATGCCATGTGGAGTTCGATAGTAATTGCACGTAGCGCTCCGTTATCTTGGGATATGTGTCAGAATGACCTACGGGCGTTCCGGTGTGTACCCTAGGGTAATGGGGTGTTACAAAAGTATTTATAGTTGCTTACCCCTTCCCTTAGCCAATTGGTTCTCTAGATTTTTTTTCTGAGTTAAGAATTGTAGGCCTCTAAAACCATTGCAGACTTCCTTAGTTCAATATGTTCTTGATCCCTAAGGGAAGGGTCCAATGGATCAAAAGCTAACTAGTCCTACCATATGCTTAGATCCTTCAATGCCTTCTCTTTGCAATAGTACATCGAATCCCTATCAATTTCCTATAACTTCTTTAATTATAACTTAATAGCTTTAAGATTAGACATACATATGTAAGCATATGTTCCATTAAAGTGAGCATTTAGTCTATCATAAAGTGCTAAGTTGAAATTTTGGTGCTTAATTAAAGAATTGAAAAATTGAATGGAGATTTCATCTTTTTTTTAAGGGGTTAGACTGAATGGACATAAGAGAGTGATTAGAAGTTAGATAGTTTCCAAATTTTACATAGATAAAAAGGTAGTAAGTAAACCATAACAATTTTACCATGTATATATCAATTTTTTTTGACACCATTCTCATTGTATTCTATTTGACCAAGTAAAAAATTTACTTAAGGAATTCATGTTAGTTTATTCTAGGCTCCTACTAAGTCGAGTTAGCTCTTCCAAGTTAGCATTGATATTTGTTCTAATACCTTAAGCTTCACCAGTGACAATCTAAGGAAAGGAACCTTAATCAGCCAAATGTCCAAGATCACTTCATAGATGCTTTCTCTGGAAATTTATATTAGAATCATAGATGACTGTGAATAAAATAGGTGAATTGGTTTGCTTTATTAAGAATTCAAAATAAGAAACTGATTAGAGCTTTTCTATTTAAGTAAGCTGAGTCTAATAGGGTCAAAAGAGATAACAATCCTCTCTTTGTAATAATAATCATCATCATCATCAACACCCAATTGAAGTTTTACTGAGGCGTGGGGTTTAGGGAGGTTCAATAATGTGCAGTCTTACCCCTACCCAATAAAGCAACTAATAATCCTATCTTTTTAATATGCCTCATAATTACTGATAATAAATTAATTTTTTCCAAAAAGCAAAAGCATGTTTATAGCTGAGGGAATTTGAGTTTTTTCCGATAAATCCTACAAACTGAGGTTTATTCAATGAGATTAAATCTCTTATAGAAGATTGCTTAATGGAGAAGTTAAAACCCCTAACATTTCAGATCAAAATTTTCATTGAGGAGGGGGTAAGGTGAGCTTTTTCTACTTGCTTTCTTACAAACTTGGATTTTTTTAGTATCAAGATAAAGATCTAAAATATGATTTCCCGTATCAGCTTCAAAAATTGAGAGAACTAAACCATTACTAGATCTTGTATCAATAGGATTTGTATTGGTTTGCCTAGTTGATTGGTACTAACTAGGAAGACAATCTTTTTCAAAAAAATAAGGATAACTAGAGGCCATATTGGAGGATATCTCAAAAGAAGCAGAGACCAAGTTAGAGGATTTCTCAAGTAATGTAACCTTCTTAAAGATTGAAGGATTACGTGCTAGTTCAAATACCTCTTTGAAGAGTTTGAGTTAAATTTCTAAATTGTTTACTTTTGTTTAGGTCTCTAGGTCTGAACTAGTTCTTTTTTCTTTAGCTTCCTTAGGTATGTGACTTTAAGTTTATCTTTAAATAGCTAACTATTTGGGTTAAGCCTCATGATTATAATGGATTCATGTAACTCAGCTTCCAGACTTACTTCGACATATACTCTAATATGTCTAATTTTTTAGAGGTTGGCTATATTCTCATCCAAGTTAATAGGTTTGCCCAAGGCTCCTGCTAGATAACTTAATAATTCACTTGACTAAATTCTTTAAAGGAACACCATAAATATTAGCCTAAGTAGGAAGTTTTCTTAGGCTCTTCTTATCTAATTTGATACTAGTGTACCACCTAAATAGGGCTCTACCATTAACATATCAGGGGCTAGGTTCTAGAATTTTTAGAACATTTTTAACTATAACAGATCTAAAAATGAAAAGGTCTTCCTCATTAATCAATACCTTTTGGAGACCATAGTTTTTTTCAGTGGCTAACACCCATCACTAAACTGTAGGAAAGGATAATTTCTTCTCCAAGAATTATCCTACGAAAGTGATATGCCATTTTTCAGTTCTAAGTTGCCAGACCTACTTTTGATAGTTTTATACAGAAAACTTTCAATATTGCTATATTGATTGCATCTTATAAAATAAAAGATATCATTCCTATAAGGATTGGATTAGTCACCTAACTACTAGATTGCATAAGGTAACAAAAGATTAAATTAATTAAATTAAAATTAATTAATTAAAATTGAAATAAACTAATAAAACTGAATAAGTGAATAAATGAATAAGTGAATAAGTGGAGCAAGCAATAAGAATAAAGTTAATCAATAATGAAAACTTATGGATTATTCTATCATTTGTTTTGTCTTCCCTTTATCTTATTAATTGAATTATGTCTGATCCTGTATATCTTAAGGTTTTAATTACCCTCTTTTGCGATCTAATAAAGTAAACCTAATTGAAATAGATAACAATAGAATGTAACCTCTTGATTCACAAAACTACTTCTAACTATTTGATTAGATTTGAAGCAATCCTAAGGATAATTACTAACTCTCATTGTGGACCTTAACATATATAACCTAAAGTTTAACAAAACAATTCAAGAATAATCCCTAATATAGGTTTAGAGATCCATGATCATGTTCAACATCCCACTAATCAAAATTAACATCCATTACAATGAAATATAAGAAGAGAAAAGAAAGAAAACAATTTTATATCATGATTTAGAAATTCTGGAAAAATTGGAGTTGATCTTGATCTCCACTTTGATCTCCACTTTAAACATAATATTAAGGTCAAATTCTTGATCTAAAACAATCAAACAATTAAAACACATAAAAACACTGATAAGAATACAATTTTAATTCCTAAATACATGATTATCCTCAAACAAAACACTTAAAGCAAATTTAAAGCTTTAAAAGCATACTAAATACATGATTATCATCAAGGAAAACATTTAAAAGCACATTTAAACATTTAGAAAAAAATAGTATATTATACACCTATCGACATCCCCACACTTAAATCTTTGCTTGTCCTAAGCAAAACTAAAACAAAACACTTGAAAGCACATTTAAACCTTTAGAAAACATACTATAATATACACCTATCGACATCCTCACATTTTAATCTTTGCTTGCCCTCAGCAAAACTAAAACCACAAAACAAACATAACACAAAAAACATATAAACACACAATCATGAAACAATGTAATAATGGCACAATGGCATCAAATCTCATAGAATTAACTTAAGTTCAAACATCAACCATTTACAAATTGCCAACATACTAACTTATTCTATTCATGTTCAAATGCTTTGGTTTGAATATACATATCAATCAAAATACTGACATCCTATTCATGAACCTATGACACTTGTAAGTATACATTTATTATTATTGATCAATTGAAAAGGTAAAATATCACTAAGTAACCCTTCACCATAATTCTTGTTATTTTTTAAAGATCAGTAGGTTTAATTTTATTACAAGTAACTTATTTTTAGATTTTTTTAATGATAACCTAGTATTTTGACGTCGAGGTAAACACCTTATCATAAATGTCCCCCAGTTACTTAACTAATTACATCTTTCTATTTAGATTGGTTGGAGTGTCATTTTAACCTTTTAATCTGAAGACAAATATTTTGTCAAGAATGCCCCCAATTACTCAACTATATCATAACTTTCAACTAATTGCCAGCTCTATTCTTAACCCAATTTTCTTAAAAAAGACCACCAAAATAGGAATTTTATTTAACATAATTTTTTAAATTTCTTAGCCTACCTAATTTTTTCTTATTCAATCACTCATATGAAAGGTTACAAATAATGCCTACGAATTTAAATGAATGTAATTGTAAATGTATTCAAACAAATTTCATAAAGTGAAAAAATAGTGTTCTATCCTAATTAACATTCATATTCATCCCAAAGACACTTAAAACATAACTTCACAAGTTAATATGCCTTTATAATTTAAATGACTATGTTCGAAGGAAAGCTAATTCCATTTAATTCATACCATTGGTAGATTCATGCAATGCAAACACATCATCCAACAAAATGTTCATACAATGCCAACCTACTCAAAAACTAACACAATACAATTGCAAAATTCACACAGAAATGATATGCAAAAGTGTACACATCTTCATACTTGAACAACACATTGTTCTTAATATAGAAATGAAAACAATTAAAATAAAGAGAAATAAAAATAAATGAAAAGCAAGAGTGAGAATAATTATGTTGATTTGGGTGGTGATGGTGTATGAGATGAAACTTGGACAATAAAATTTTTTAACAATTTCTTCGTATACATTGATGCTGCATGACCTCCTTTAGTTGTGCCTCCATGGTGTCTAGATGACCCTCAGGTATTTGTTATTCTCTTATATTTTTCCAAGCACTATCTCCCAGTCTTCTTGCTCCTCCTTTGATTTATCACTTGATGAGACTTATTAGTGTTGGTATGGAGGTGTGCAACTAGAACTTACCTATTCCATCCTGTGTTTATAACTTTTAATTTTGAGTTGATATCTCCAAATTTTATACCATGGCACTCTAAGATCTCAGCTCCCATCAAATATTTGTTATTTAAATGCTTAAGAAAATCTTATGAACATTAACACTATGCAATTGATCCAAGCAGTTACAAGAAAACATATGCCTAGATAGCTACTCTTCTTAGTAAGCGAAGTAACTACCATTTGAATCATATAAGCGGATATGCAGACTTGAACCTTATTATCCTTGCACCAAAGTATAGATAAATCTTTCTTTAAGAACTTATTACTTTGTCTCTTAGCAAAAACAGTATGACACATAAATTTATATAGTAAGTGCTCAGGATTCTTAATAACATTGTTAAGGGATTGTGTGGGTTAAATGCATTCAACCTTGTTAATTGTTTCCAATTTTTTTAGTATGAAAATTTTTGTGTTTTTCAACAATTTTTGATTTTAGGAAACCAAATATTTCTTCCATGATATCATAGTCAAAATTATAAGGTTTTCCTCAAAATAGAAACAAAAAATTACCCCACTTACAGTGTAAATTAGCGTAAAATTCAAATGTTAATCTTTGAACATAAGATAATCACAATGTATAAATTTATCCCATTGAATTATAGCACTCAAAGATTGAAAATTTTATTTCAAATTTAAATCTTCTAAAATTGAAAAATCAAAATATCTAGGTGTAGTAATTATTTTAGAACAAAGGTTTTGAAATTTTTGGCCTTTTTGTTGAGAGAAGATCATAAAGGAGCTCTAAAATCCTTTACTAAATCACGTGCACCATTACCTGAAACCTTCTTTTTTCCTTTAGGATTTAAGAGTTTTGTCATTTTTTTAATTCTTGGAGAGATGCTGGAGAGAAAACCCTACAAAAATAACTAAGAAACCACATCAAAAACACAATAGAGAACTAAAAATATAGGAGAGATAAAGTATGGACAAAATCTTGCAAAACCTACTAAAAAGATGTGTTTTGGTGTGGTAATCACTAGATTTGTATGGAAATAATGCTAGTATAAAGAACAATGAATGAAAAAAGATGAAATACAAGAGAAAATAAGAAAGATTTGAGAAAAAACTTAAAAGCTATAGAGATAGGTTGCTATTTAGAGAGAGAGGATAAGAGGTGAAATGAGAAGAAAAAGATTATTTATAAGTGTTACGGTTTAGAGGAGGCGAAAATTGATCCTTGAATAATCATACATATAGTGCACGATCATGAAAGTTTATGCGGGGAACTTGTCATGATTATGCACTGGATGAACGATCGTGAAAGAATGTGCATCACGTCATACACAATCATGTATGGCTTGGCACCCATTAAATTGACACTTTATGCACCATTTTCCCTGTGCATCCTTTGAAATTTGTTCCCTAACCAGTAACACATTTCCAAATATGATATTCAACAATCAAAATCACTCCAAAAATAAGAAAATAACAAACTTACATGCAAAACTTTACAAAAACCCTAACTAACATAGCATGCTAATTTATGGTCATTAGATTGACTATTTCTCATTCAAATATGTTCAATGAAGTGAAAGGAAAGAAATTACTTCCCTTTATTGTGAAAAGACTCCTATAAGACATGGTTTAAATTTATGTTCATTCAATTTAAAGGTTTCGTTTTTGTTGTTCTCTAACTTTAAAGCTCCATATCTGAATAGCGTGTTGCTTTGAAAGGCCCAATCCAATACAACTTGAACTTTCCTAGAAATAATTTGAATCAAGAATTAAATAATAACACTTCATCGCCCACCTTAATTTCGTTTTTTTAAATGAGAGTCATGCCATTTCTTAACTTTTTCCTTATATAACTTGATATTCTCATAAGCATTTAACCAAAGTTTTCCTAGTTCATTTAACTGTAAGAGTCTCTTTTCACTAGCTTTTTTCCAATCAAAATTCAAGGCCTTTGTCACCCAATATGCTTTATTCTCTAATTTTATAAGAAAGTGACAAGCCTTTCCATAAATAAGTTGGAAGAGTGTTGTACTAATTGGAGTCTTGAAGGTGGTTTCATAAGCGTATAGAGCATCATCAACCTTCAGTGCACAATCTTTCCTTAAACTACTTGTAGCATCCCGTCTCACAAATGATTGAGAGATATAAAGAATTAGACTAATGAGTCCTATGAGTGTCAGCATATAGCATGAAATTGATACATTTATGACATGAGTTCATAAGTGTATTCAAAGGAATAATATGAGCATACAAATATAAATTGTAAGTTAGGTAAATTGCACTCAATTAACATATTCCAGAAATTGAATGTGATATGAGATATGAATATGCTTTTCCAATGTCTTGTGTTTTGGTTTACCAAAGACAAGAATTGACGTACTATAATTAGCAACATGGAATTGATTGTCATAATTGGGTGACCGATAAATTGACATGTATATTTAGTATTGGAAAAATGCCAAGTGGCAAGAGTAATTGAGACATGAAAAATTAGGATGATTAAGCCTAAAATTGAGTGACATTTGGCATAGTTAAATGTGTGACAAATAGAATAATAAATATGTGACAAATGGACCAATTATTATGTGACAAATTAAGCAATTAGTAAGTAACATATGGACTAATCATAATGACAAATGACAATTTATAGAGGGGATTAGTGGTAGCATTTTGATTAAGCAAATGTAATACATGCCTTAGGACAATGTTGTGCTTAGAAGTTAACACCTAGTAGCTTAACTAAACAAAGTTTCTATAACTGCCTCCAGTCTTCTCTCTCCAACAAAATTGCTCTTCCCTTTTCTCTGTAACTTAACTTAAACCTATTCCAAATTGTTACACAAAATATATATGTTAACCCTTCACAAATTATCCAAGCAATCAACTGAAAGTGGTCTTCATATTGCTGTCTAAAGCAATCTATTTTCACTTAGATTCGTGATTAAATTTGCTTACTTGGAGACTTAGTTTAATCTCAAGTTTTGTGTCAAATTGAAAGACTAATAAGTAAGTAATAATCTAAGCTTTATGGGATGTTAAATGTTATGAGAATGATGCTTAAATTGGAATGAATTGCTTGTAAGGTTGATGATGAAGTGTGCTGGAATACATTAGATGGAGTGTTTCCACTTAACAAGCATCTGTATATTGGCCATATCTTGATTTTTAGAAATCTAAATGGGATTATTTTTAATTCATAATAAACTAGAGACATATGGATACAATTTTCATGAAGGAATATAATTTGAATTCTATCCCTAAATGTTATAAAAGTTGTCTTGAATTTGAATACTAGGTGTTGTCGCTGTTTGAGAACAGTCAGCAGTATTTTGGGTATAACTCTAGGAATAATAAACCAAACTGAATGAACTTTAGTTCATTATAAACTTACGACCTATGGGAACATTTTTTATAAGAACTTATTACCTTAAACCTAAGTTTCTATGTTAGAATGGCCATATAAAACTGACCCAAAACTTGTCCTGAGAAAATCTAAAAAAAGTCCAGGAAAAGGATGTGGACAGATGCAACAACTTCTGTCACAATCGTGGGAATTGCTTTTACATGGTAATGTTTTTATTTGTGCAATGGTTGAACTAATTAAGGTAAGGTACTTAACTATGATGCTTTTGGACTTAATTGAGGCTTTAAATGAACATAATTTAATGTTAGAATAATTGGTTAAATGTGTTATAAGTTTTGATTGATCTTTGATGTTATACTTTAAGGAAAAGAATGTTTGATAACAATGCATCTAAGTTTGGAATGGAGGAGTATTAAAGGAATGAAATGTTCATATCAAAACAAATGTATTCCAGGGGTTATAAATATTGTATTATGAATGAATGACTGAGAATTGGGAATTATGTGAAATATTTGTGATGCTTGAAAAGGGTTAGTAAATTTATGTTAATGAATTGAGCATGATCAAGTCTACCTAAGGTACTAACCTAAATGCAAACAAGACATATCCAACTGACAATATGTGAATGATTATGAATTATGATTAAGGAAACATACCCGGGATAGTCATTAAGCATGCATTAAACATGGTACCTATATGTATGTGCACAATTGATCAAGTTAGTAATGCATACAATTTATGTGTATTTAGATGCTCAAGATGTAAGCCATCATTTCGACATTGCCAGACCATCCAAGCAATAGCATATATAGGAGCGTACTGTGAGTCATCCTAAATGATATTCTTAGGATTGATTTATTCTATTTAACTTCCAATTATTGAATTGAATCTGAATGTGAATTCTAGATTTTAATAGTCTGTGGAGATTGATATTTAGGAATGTATTGGAAGTGCTCTGATTGTATATGAGCATATGATTCTGAACGATTCCTGAATACTCAACGAAATTTAAATGCCAGACTGAGGTTCGATGAATCTGAGATTGTTAGCCCCAGGTCTTGATTCTTATTTTGCAGCGACAAGGCACCAAAATTGGGGGAACTTTATATATATATATATATATAACTACTATCAAGACAAAAAGAATTAAATTCTTGGTGGGAGTAAAAATAAATAAAAAATAAAAAATTTCACGGTCGTGCATTTGAAAATGTCACGGCCATCACAATCAAAAAGTCACAGGCGTGAGAGGGGGGAGTCATGATTTTGCTTACGCATGATCACGATTTTGTATGAATAATAGGATTCGTCACGATTGTGCTTGTGCACAATCGCAACATTCATGAAAATTTGGGATTGTCGCGATTGTGCAATCCCCACTACACATGTCTACTTCAATTTATCATAACTTTCAATATCGAAGTCTAAAAATTTTAAACTTTATGTCGTTATAAAGCTAAAACAATGATTTACAACTTTCATGAAGATGACTTTGTCAAATTCTACCTAGATTAATACAATTTATTCATTGAATTTTCAAAACACATTTTTATCCCCTCTTTCTCTCTACTGTCAATATACATTCTTACAAAAACAAAAGACCCGAATCCATCAAACACAATTCATACATATAATACTTCTAACAAAATAGACTCCCAACCTAACATTTTATTTAAGAAGAATTTATCCAAAAACCATTAAACAACTAACAATTTATTCCCAACACAATTAATACTTAATAGAGAAGAAACTTCTACATATATTTAAAAGAGAAACTCTGCAATTCTTACTGTCATTTTTTTGACAAAACAGAAATTGTACATAACTTCAAATTACATATCAGAAGCCACATCAGTATCATAATACAAAAATACAATCATGAATGCTCATGTTTGATATGCTTCTAAAGTACCAAAAATTTCTAAAACTAACTTAGTTATAAAAAATAGAAATTCTTGGAGTCAGCAGAAATTTTTACAATGTTCAATGTTGATCTGCTATTTCTGCACCTGAGGAATGAAAAGATAATGGGGTGAGATGGGAAGCTTAGTGGCTAATACAGTTATAGCCATTAGCGACGAACCACACACACACAACCAAACATATACATAAATTTATATCATATTTAAATATACATTATTCACGGTTCAAGCTCATAAATAAACATATTCTTACACAAATTAAATCAGGTGAATTTTTCAATCATCAAAACACAGCATTCAATCATATGTCGTGTTTAGCAATTTAAAACAAAATGCACATATATAATGGCTTGAGAGAATCCCATGGAACGAAATGGCGAAACCGAAGTTTACACCATGAACAAAATGAGTCCATTTTTCAGAGCTTATATACCATAAGCGGGCAACCGAGAGAAGGCTATAGGTCAACGTGCACGTGACGAACGAAATGGTATCTCTCTTACCCACATCTAAATTTCTGATGCTTACATAATCCATATCATAATCATATTTCCATGAAATTTGTGTTTTTCTTCTTCTCATTAATACCAAAAGTAGTAGAGTCTTTCAAAGAAAACATAATTTCAATCACAGATTATTTTTCCCACATTCACAATGAATAAAAGCAAGCATTTTAGTACACATACAGGCAAATAATTTAGCTCATCAACATAACGACTATAAACATATTACCCACCTATTTACTTGTAACTTTAAACTTAAGTTTGTTCTTCCTCTTGTTCTTTCCATATTACCCACCTATTTACTTGTAACCTTAAACTTAAGTTTGTTCTTCCTCTTGTTCTTGCCTTTGAGATTATTGATTCCCTTCAAACAAATATATTTTCTTTCAGTCAACATATATGAATAGAACTTCCATAAAGCTCTATTATCCAAAAATGAGCTTAGACTTAATCTACTCTTAGTTTATCTAACTAGAAGAATTAAGATCTAGTTAAAAGTTCATGAAAATCTAAGAACATAATTTTCTTGTTCCTTTTCTTTCTATCTTCATTTTAGCACATAACATATTTTCTCTACTTCCTTTTTCTATCAAAACAAGAAGAATAAATAAAGGTTACCTAAAAACTCAACTGATTGTTCTTCTTCCTCTTCTATGCTTCGGTTTCTCCTTCTCTTCTGCTACTTCTTTCTACATTTTTCTTCTCTCTTTCTTTCTTATTTTACACGACTCTCTCTTTTTCCCTAACCTCTTAAACACGTCTCTTCCTTTTCTCTTGTTGTTACACGACTCTCTTCCTCTTTCTTTAGTTTCTTCTAGGTTCTTTTCTTTCTTTCTTAACCTCACAAACATGTCTCTTTCTTTCTTCACTCACACACCCTTCAATTGTTCTTCTATTATTAGTCTAGAACAAACTCTAATATTCCAAACTTACCCTTCCATATTTACTCTAATACCTTCTAACTCCTTAGGCTAATTCTAACCTTCCATTTAATCCATGCAACCATATATAATTAAAAATATTTATAAATAAACTCCATAAATTTCTAATTCAAGAATTCTGATTTTTACTCATGACTAAACTCCAACAATTCCTCATTTAATAATTATAACTTCCAAGAAAAATTCGGGGTCAAAAAAGTATCATTAGAAGTAAGTTGAACGTCATCAATATACAGTATCAGAAAAATGAAACTGCTCTTATTGAACTTCATATATATACGTTGATCAACTACATTCTCCTTGAAACCTTTTGCAATAACAACAATATCAAACTTGAGATACCACTATCTTGATGCTTGTTTAACCCATATATATACTTTTTGAGCTCGCAAACTATGTGTTTTTGACCAGTCATCTCGAAACCAACTGGTTGAGTCATATAAGCATCTTCATACAAATCTTTATTCAAGAAGGTGGTCCTCACATCCATTTGATTGAGTTCCAAGTCAAAATGAGCAACTATAGCCTTAATGATTCGCAGTGAATCTTTGGTAGAAACTGGTGAGAAGGTTTAATTGAAATCAATCCCTTCTCTCTGGCTATAGCCTTTAGCCACAAGTCTAGCCTTATAGCTTTCTAGTTGTCCACTTGAGTCATGTTTGATTTTGTAAACCTGCTTACACCCATTGGGTTTGCAACCTTTAGGTAGTTCAACCAACTCCCAAACTCCATTTTGTGGCATGGAACTCAACTCATCTTCCATTGTATTCATCCACAACGTAAATTGTGGACTGTTCATGGCTTATTAAAAACTGACTGATTCAGTATTGTCTCTAACATCAAACTCATGTTCCTACATATAGACAATATAGTCATCAGGAATGGCAAGTTTACGTGTTCTTCATGATCTCATAACAACAACTTCATCATCTCCAGTATCAATGACTTCATCTTGTACTTGATTATAAGGTTCATCATGAGATTCTACTAAATTCTATTCATCATAGGGTCATTAGTAAGAGCATAAGGGACTAGTACAGGGATTAGAATATGTTCTTCCCTAAATACAACTTCTCTTGACCCTTGACTTAAACCAAATTCATCTTCAAAATAGACAGCTCTATCTAATTCTATAATTTTGGTCGTATGAGATGGGCAATAGAATCTAGAACCCCTTGATCTGACGGTGTAGCCTACAAAGTAGCCACTAATAGTTTTTGGATTAAGCTTCTTCGATTACGGATTATAGGGCCTCACTTCTGCTTTATATCCCTAAACATGAAAATGGTGCGAGCTTGGTTTCCTACTTGATCATAACTCATATGGAGTCTTTGGGACTGACTTGCTAGGTACTTGATTCAAGATATAAGCAATTGTCTTCAACGCCTCACTCCACAAAAATTATGGCAAACTAGAATAAATCAACATACACCGCAATATATTAGGAAGTTTGTGGTTTCTTCTTTCAGCGATTCTATTCTGTTGAGGTGTTCTTGGCATTGTATATTTTGCTTCAATAACACATTCTTGCAAGTATCTGGCAAAAGGCCTTGGATTCCTTCCACTCTCATTATAACGCTCATAATACTCTCCACCTCTATCAAAATTAACTATCTTGATTTTCTTCCTCTTTTGAAGCTCAATATTTGTCTTGAAAATCTTAAACGTTTCCAAAGATTTAGATTTTTCACGAATGAGCTTCACATGACTGTGTCGGGAAAAATTATCAATAAAAGTGATGAAGTATTTATAACCACTCATAGCAGGTGGAATAAATGGTCCACATATATCAATATGAATCAACTCCAACAATTCTAAGCACATATTTGTTTTTTTTCTAACATTGACGGTCAACTTTCCTTTAATATAATCAACATAAGTAGCGAAATATGAAATATCAAGATCTAGAAGTACAACATCTTTTACCAACCTCTTCATTCTGTCTTTAGAAATGTGGCCTAAAAGTTTGTGTCATAATATAGAAGATCTCAAATCTAACCTCATATATTTGGAGCCAACAAAAGCATTAAGGGAAGAGCAAGAAGCAGTAGTAACAACATCATTCAACTCAAGTTTGTATAAATTTTCACATAAAATTCCATCTCCCACCAAAAGAGAGTCATGATACAAAGTTAATTTTTCAATTCCAAAAAGAAGACTATAACCTAGTCTATCCAAAATACATACAAAAATCAAATTCCTCCTAATAAAGGGTAAATAAGCAACATCATGTAACACTAAAAGATGACCTGTATTCAACTAGTCTAATTGTCCCAAAAAATTCAACTTTGACTTTGGTATCGTCTCCCATGTACACATGTTGCTCAGAACTAGTCGGCCTTCTTCGATTTGTCAGTTTCTGCAAAGAATTGGTAAAGTGAATTATTGCTCCAGTATCTAACCACCAAGTATTTGAGGGCACATTAATAATATTGGACTCTAAACAAACCATCACAAAACAATTACCTTTCTTCTTTATGTAAGCTTTGAGCTTTCGGCAATCAGCTTTCTTCTGCCCAAAATTCTGACAAAAGTTGCACTTCCCTTTGAAAAATTTATTCTTCTGACTATCAGAGGATGAGCCCGTGTGTCCACTTCCTTTAGGACTAACAACTTTCTTCTTTAAAGGCTTTTGGTCACTTGAGTTATTAGAAGTGAACTTTCTCTTTTGAGAATTGTTGTGGATTGTCATCAGGGAGATGCTTATTGCCTTTCCTTTTTTCATGTCATCCTCTTCCTTGGTAAGAATAGCAGTCATCTCCTCAATAGTCCATTACTCTTTTTGAGCATTATAGCTTGATCTAATCGAATCAAATTTGGAAGGAAGAGTCCCCATCACAAATCATACCATGTAATCCTCACCTAGGTCCAAATCCATATCCATAGCCTTAAGCTAATGGTAACAACCTATGAGCTTGTCGATGTGAGCCCTAATGTCACTTGTACTATCGTAAATGGTGTGATGAAGCATGTTTAAGTACTCATTCTTCTCATTCTTTGAGAACTTCTTGTACTTTTTCTTAATGGCAATAAGAAAATCCTTTGCACTATCAACCTCAAGAATACTGTCACGAATGGATCCATCCATGTGATACCTCACAATCATCAAACAGCATCGGTTAGAGTATTCCCACTCCTCATAGGATTTCCTTTCCTTCTCAGTAGCATCATTAGCAGGTTTAGTTGGTGTATCAATTCTTAAAGCCAAGTCCATTCGCATGATAGTCAAATTCATCATGAGAGATTCAACTCACTACTTGTGGTTCGTTCCATTTAGCGTTAAGATGACAGAGACTCTCGGATTACTTAAAGCTGAATGAGAACCAAGAGCAATTACCATGATATGCATGTTAAAATAGAATCATGCAATTTGTGCTCTTTTTTTCAAAATTAATTATATCATTCATGGTAGAATCCCTTAAACAAATGTAGAACTCATTCACAGGTAAAAACAGTTTATTAAATATTACAACCAAAACATCAATGTATTATTGAAATGATAGAAAAAATTATATGATTCATAATATTTCAATAAAATTTCTTTACCATATTAAGCATCCTACTAAGTAGTAATTATCGACAGAATAATTAATTACTGATATAGATCTTAATATTATTTTAGAGGAAAAAACAAAAAATTTTAAACATATATTAATATTTAAAAAATTCCTCTTCATAAATAGTTTCACATGCTTAATTTTACGACAGATAAAAATAAACATTCACTATTGTCAACAAATAATTATGTTTATGCCACGATAAGATTAAAAAAATTAGAATTATCAAATAAAAAATTACTAATTAACCTTGTGCATAAAAACATGAAAAATAGAAAAAAAGGAGCAAAATGATAAAAAATGGTCCAAAAAGGACCTTGCACGTGTCCCCATGCACGTTGTACAAAAATTTTTTATATTTAATATTAAAAAATATATATATATACATATATACACGACCCAGACGATGTCATCCCGACCCTTCTGATATATATATATATATCAGAAGGGTCGAGATGACATTGTCTGGGTCGTCCCTAACCCTTAATCGGGTCCGTGGGTCGACCCGATTGTAACTCCCTCTCTAACCTTCAATTTTCAACGATTTTTTAGGAGTTTTCTTCCATTTTTCACGCTCTATGAATTTCCCATACTTATTTCAGCCAAAAGTGTTCCAAAACTCTAAAATATCTAAGGGCATCTCCAACCCATCTCCAAAATGGAGGAAAAACACCATTTTGGAGGAGAAACGCACTCTAACCCAACGATAATTTCTTCTCCATTTTGGAGGATTGTAGTGCCACACTGTGGCATTCCTCTATTACTATTCTTTTATTTCGTTTTTTCTCTCAATTTTTCTCTCTTCCTTTTTTCTTTCTTTTTTCATTCATTCATTTTTTAATTTTTTCATTCTTTGTTTTGTTATTTAAATAATATTTCAATATTTTCATTATATTTTTATTTAAGTAATTATAACTTTATAATAATTTTAAGGTTTAGTTTCATGTTTATAAATATTTTCATTATATATTTATAACTTTATAATTATTTACTTATG
>JAOTJB010310954.1:0-28975 GCA_027123815.1 Erythroxylum minutifolium | reverse complement strand
CAATTTTCCAATGGCTCAATTCCAAAAATTCTTAATTTCATATGCCTAAGTTTTCAGTGCCATTGGACAGTCAATTTTACTACCGGTAGACCCCTATTCTGTCACTTAACAATTTTTCGGGTCCGGAAATGATTCCGAAAAATTCCCAAAAAATTCCTATAATTCTCTAAAAATGAGAAAACTCTAATAATCCTCTCCAGTACAAATTCTCATTCACACAAAACACTTTTTCTATAAAACACAGTTATTCACACTTAAACCGGGATATGTCATGACTGCATGTACAAACATTTACATGTGCAAAAATTTACTATTTGCTACTTATGTGCATATATGAATGCATGAATATGTCAATGCAATATTTAACACTCCTAATCCGTGCCAAATTACCAAATTACCCTTCCCATAGATGAGGGGATGTTACATTAAAGAAAGCACTAGTTTGTTTGATTTAGTTTACTTTTTAGTTCATTATTCGAATTTGATACTTAAACGAAACACAACCTGAATTAAGTGATGCCTAAGCAGAATCTCTGTAGGATAATATCTTCTTTTTTACTATAAGTAACAACTCATATACTTACTAGCGTAAAACAAGTAGTTTGTTTTTGCAATCAACAAGTTTTTGGCATTGTTGCCAGGGATTGTTTTATTTAGCATCTTGTTTAGTTTAGGTGACTTTGATTTAAGAGTATTTGATATTTTTCCTTGCATTTTTATAGATGCATGAACATAAGGAACATGAGAAGGTCTAACAAGCTTAATGAAGAAGAGTTTTCAGATATTGCAAGGCATGAAAGAGAGCTAAGATGAGCTAGATGTCAAGGCAAAATATAAAGCAATATGGCAGAAGAAGGGAAGCAAGGAGGAGCTGAGAGGACAGTGATGGAATTTATGAGGCAAGGTTTCAGTCCTCAAGGAGTTTCAAGGCTAGCGATTTAAGCCAATAATTTTGAGATCAAACTGACTCTCCTCAACATACTTCAGAGCAATATGCAATTTTATGGGCTGTCCAATAAAGATCCCACTGCCTATCTTGCAAATTTCTTCTAGATCTGTGATACCTTCAGGTTTAATGGGATGTCTGATGATGTTGTGAGGTTAAGATTGTTTTCTTTTACCTTGAGGGATTGGGCAAAAGCATGGTATAATTCACTTAGTTAAAGCCAAATCACTACTTGGGAGTAGTTAGCCCAAGCTTTCCTGGCTAAGTACTTTCCCTTGACTAAGACAATAAGAATCATCAAAGAGATCACAAACTTTCAAGAAAGTGATAGAGAGTCGTTGTATGAAGCTTGGGAGAGATTTAAGGAATTACAGAGGAGTTGCCCCCACCACAACCTTACGTAGGAATTTCTTTTATAGACATTTTACAATGTTATAACCTAGAGAACAAGGGAAACAATAGATGCAGCTGCAAGATGGTCTTTGATGAGGAAAATCATTGATGCAGCTCATGATCTTTTGGAAGAGTTGACGAGTAACAGTTGTATGTGGTCAAATGAAAGGAATAAACAAGGGTCTAAGAAGGAAAAAGGAATGATTCCATTTGACTCGATGACAGCCTTGGAAGCACAGATTGCTGCCCTCACCAAGCAGTTGAGCAATATACAAGGAGCTTCTCCATCCATAGTGAAGACCATGCAATTACAATATGAATTATATGGGCACGACAACCATGACACAACTTAATGTTTTTTGCTAGGAGCAAGTGGTATAGAACAAGTAAATAACTTGGGTCAGCCTCAACGAGTTAACAATCTATACTCTAACACTTATAATCCTGGGTGAAAAAACCATCTAAATTTTTCATGGAGTACTAATAATGTAGGTGGCCAAGTGAGAACATAAGGACCTCTTGGATTTCAACAAGACCGACTTGGATCTTTAAAGAACAAAATGAACAAGTTAATGGACATATTGGGTTCAAAGTTCTCAAGCCAAGAGGAAGGTCAAAGAAGACCACAAGAGAGTTAGAAAAGAATAGAGGCAAAGTTCGACCAAATTATACAGAACCACACTTCATCCATCCATACCTTAGAGGTACAGGTAGGTCAACTTGCTAATACTTTATGTTCTAGGAATGTAGGAAGTTTACCGAGCAACTTTTAGGCTAATCCAAATGAACAACTCAAGGCGATCACACTGAGGCGTGGCAAGCAATTGGAGAAGCCAGGTGTGAAAAGAGATAGCCAAGAAAAGGAAGATGTAGAAGACAAAGAAGAAGAGAAGTCATATGTACCACCACCACCCTACAAGCCTAAGATTCCATATTCGTAGAGGGTGAGACAACATCAATTCGACACTCAATTCTCCAAATTCTTGGAGAAGTTGAAGAAACTTCAGATTAATTTGTCTTTGGTGGAAGCATTAGAGTGTATGCAAAGTTTTTCAAGGGGATATTGACACACAAATACACTTGGGAGGACAATCAGATGGTGACCTTGACACAAAATTATAGTTCGATTATTACAAGCACAATGCCTTAGAAACTACAAGATTTAAGGAGTTTTACTATTTCAAGTGTTGTTAGTGATTTTGAATTTTCTAAATGCTTATATGATTTAGGCACAAGTACTAACTTGATTCTTTTGTCTATTTTTAGGAAATTAGGGCTAGGAGATGTCAAGCCAACATCCATGCTTATCCAACTTGTAGATCAATCCATCAAGAGGCCATTTAGGGCAATAGAAGATGTTTTAGTAAAAGTGGATAAATTTGTAATTCCTGTTGATTTTGTTGTGTTGGATTTTGAAGAAGATAGGAATTTTTCATTAATTTTGGGTAGGTCCTTTATGAATACTGGTAGGGCATTAGTTGATGTGCATGAAGGAAAATTGGTTTTGAGAATTGGTGCTGAGTAGGTCGAATTCAATATGACTAAATCTTTGAAGAAATCGATGGATGGAAGTGTTTGTATAAAGATTAATGTTGTGGATGATTGTGTGAAGGAGCTCAAAAAGGAAATTGAAAAGGAAGTTGAGAAAGTCATTGAAGTGCAGAAGGATGAGAGTCTGAGTGAAGAGGAATTGTGTGAGGACGGTGAGCAAGAGAAGTTAGAGAGAGTGAATGCACCCATACCACCCTCCATTATAAAGCCTCCCACTGTAGAACTAAAACCCTTCTCACTTGAGATACACATTTTTAGGTAAGGACCACACTTTACCCATAAGTATTTCCAATCAATAGGATGTTGAGTAGAAGAGAAAGTGGTAGAGACCATTAAAAAGAGGATAAGAGCCATGGGGTGACAAAATTTTGATATTAGGGCGATTATCCCCATGTGGTAATGCATAGGATTAACCTTAAAAAAGGATGCAAGACAGTGAGAGAGAGGCAAAGAAGGCTGAATCCAAATATGCAAGAGATTGTGAAGAAGGAAGGTGAAACTTTTAGATGCAGGTATTATATACCAAATTCAAGATAGCAAGTGAGTGAGTCTGGTGCAATGTATGCCTAAGAAGGGAGGCATGACAGTGACAAAGAATGAAAAAGATGAATAGATTTTCACTAGGACCATCACAGGATGGATAGTGTGCATTGAATATAGGAAGCTCAATTTAGCCACTAAGAAAGACCATTTCTCATTACCTTTTGTGGACTAAAGGACGAGACACGTCACCTCCATCGATGCCACCACCTTGAGCCCATCTTGCCCTTAATCTCTTATATTATTCTTCTTGTGTTTTTGTGTTTTGCTTTTCACCGTGTTGTTTTTTGGTTTTGGATGTTCTCCTTTTCACATTGAGGATAATGTTTTGTTTAAGTATGGAGAGGTAGTCTTTACATCTATGCTTACATTTTTTTCATGTCATTTAGGATGCATATTAGGTTGTTAGTGTTAGTTATGTCATTTCCCTACATTTGAATCTTTGTGATGAATGTGTTGCAATGAGATTCTATCATGCTAATTGGAATGAGATTAAATTCATGTGTGAACTTAAATTAGGCTACTTCAGTGGAGAGCGAATCATATGGAGTGATGAAAGTAGTTGGCCATATAAGCTTACTTAGAACTTGATACTTGAATAATGAGGTAATGTATAGAAGCATAATGGATTTTCATTTAAGCCTATGTGAGGAATTGAGCCTTTATGATTCCATTCTATAGTCATTTAATTTCCTTGTTTGTGTGATGCTTCCTTAGGTAATTATCTTCAGGACTTGTTTTGAATCGATTTAAATTTATTTGATGCCTGCTAGATAGAAATGATTAAGGCCTTCTTGCTTTAACCTTTGGCTTAAATGACCTACCCTTTTATTATCCCTTGTTGGCCCCATTGAGCCTTCAACCTTTTGTTTCTTGGAATCACCCAATTTTAAAACCCACAAATCCCATTACCTTGCCCAATCATAAGTTAATAGAGTGTTAAGTGACACTTTAGTTTGGAATCTTTTGGCTCCAATATTTTTTTATTTTCTGAGATGTTTTGAGCAAATTTTAGTACTTCTACTCTTAAGAGCACATTGCATATAATTGCTATTTTCTGTTCATTGTTTGTCTATTTAAAAAAATAAAAAAATCAAAAGAAAATTAATAAAAGAAAAAAGAAGAAAAAAGAAAGAAAAGAAAAGGGAATAACATGTAGTAGCTCTAATAAGTGCGGAGTAGTAGTCGTATCCATTTTCATATCTTAGAAGTTTATCTTTGTCATCCCTTTGTATACTTAGTAGTTTATAAATGCTTAGGATAAATCCTTAAAACCTGTTTGACCCACCTTAACCCTAGCCACATTACAACCCGAAATAAATTCCTTTTGATCTATCTTAGAATGTAATCATTGTGGAGGAGAATTGGTGTATTAGCAAGCCTATGATAATGTGACTTCCTGTAGGAAGCATGAGCGAAACACTAACCATCAAACACGTGAGAGAAATGAGTAAAATCTGTAAGGAAGGTCCATTTTGAATTCATACTTACCATTGAGTGATGGTTTCATGGGTTGAGTTTTCTTATATGCACCAATGCAAATTAGTCATGATGTGTATAGTAGCTTGACACTTGAGTTGGCCAAGGTTTGAGGGATTGCATGCTTTAATATTTGTGAAAATGAAGTGATAGAATTTTATTGGTTATATTTGATCTTTGCTTGGAGACAAGAAAAAGTTTAAGTTTGGGGATATTGATAGAAGTAGATTATATTGTATTTTTATAAGTAATTTGATATGTGTTTAGTGGTTAATTTGATTATTTAGTGTATGTTTAGGTTAAGAATTGTGTTAGTTCATAAATATTTGTGTTTTAAGTGTTCTTTGGGTGAGATCATGTTTTTGACCTTCAATTATATATATATATATATATGGTGTCGTGATAAGTTTATTAGTGTTTTAGGGCATTCAGAAGAGTTTAAGAGGAGACCCAAACCAAAACACAGTACCATGATCGTGGCAGGTAGACAGAAGCACCAACACAAGCCTACGATGATGGCCTACACACAGACAGATGAGGAGTCACTTTCAGATTCAAGTTTTAGAGGGACATTTTGGACATTTCAGACCTCAAAAAGACACTAGGGTTACCTTAAATAGAAAATACTATAAAAGTACTATAAGGTAACCCTAGAAAGGAGTCTACATTTAGCTTACATTTGGAAACCTAAAAAGAGAGAGAGAGAAAAAAAAGAGAGAAAAGAAAAACAGGAAGAAGAGGAGGGTTTTGATGTCGCTGCTTTCCTAAATCATCCAACCTAAGTTTGATTTCCTCCTCGTTTATCTTTTTATTCATTTAATGTGTAAGATTGAGATGGGTTGTATGGTTATGGATTTTGAGTTTTTAATGATGTTCTAACTTTTCCTTCAAGATTTTGCTTATATTTAATGTTAATCTAGTTGAATTGTGCTTAATTGATTTAGGTGTTGTGATTGATTAATGTATTTGCATGTTTCGATAACAAACTAAGAGGGTGAATTGGATAAAAATGATTAGATTGAATTAATGAGAGTTAGGAGATCTAATTGACCATTTAATCAATCAAGTTGGTAATTTTAAGGAGAGAGATCCAGTGCGAGACCCAATTGTTTATTAGAGAGCTTTAAAACTGATTAGAATTGTGGTAATTTGTGAATTGAGAGATTTTAAGTCCATAATTCAATTAGGGTTTATAATTTAGGGAATGGTTATAGCTCAAGAGAGAGTAATCAATCCTATGATCGTCTAGAACCTACACTTCATAAAAGCAAAAGTGACTAGATTAGTATTAATGATAAGTAAAATCCCCTCTCTAATAACTTGATTTATTTTCTTGGTAGATTTCTATTGTTACATTATTTATTCTTTGCTAGTTGTTTGGTTTAGTTTAATTCAGTTTATTATCCAAATTTGGTCCTAAACAAAGCATAATCTGAATTAAGTGGTGCCTAAACACAATCTCTATAGGACGATATCTGCTTTTTACAACAAGTAGCGACCCATATACTTACGATATTTAGCGTAAAACAAGTAATTTGTTTTTGCAATCAACACATATTAATCCTATCTTCATTTTACCACTATCCAAAGAAAAATGGGCTACTATTTTACTTTGAAAGTAGATTTCTAAGACTTTATACAACCAGATATAAGGGTACCAGTAGAGAGAAAGAGTCTAGAGAGAGAAAAGATAGATTATAAGAATAAATAGTTCTATCTTGAAAAAATTAATTTGCTGAGTGATGGATTGAATCAGAAACTATGTAACTTACAAAGATTAGCTTAGCTTAGTTTTGTGATAAAAATAAATATAAATGAAACACAAAATAATATTAAAAACTTACTCATCAATCAGTCAAGTCGAGTGTTGATTCCATTCAAATTGCAATTATTTGTATAGAATTAGAGTATGTTCGGTTTATTATTATTCAATGCTTCTTAACAGGTAGCAAATAAGGATTGTTTGTATAGAATTCGTCCAGTTATTCGGTTTATATAAAATTCAAGTATGTGTAGAACATATAACAAATAAGGATAATTCGATAGCTTTATCCATAAGTGTACTAACTAAAAGAGATTTCTTCTCTATTATAATCTCTTGAGTTATATATACTTTCTTAAAGTATTCAGTTTGTTGTTCCAAAACTTCAAAACTAAAAACTAGACTTGCTAACACTCGACCATTTGAAGTGGAGCACACCGATAAGCAAGTAAGATTTTGTTCACCATTTTATTGTTGGTCTTATTTTGATGTATATGTGTGGTCATTTTGACTTTATATAGATGTTGTTAATAAATTGTATGAGATATCATATATGAATAATTTGTGAAGTGATCTAATTTATTTTTACTTATTTCTTCTTGCTATCAATGAATTAATTGGTATGTCTACTCGATAATGACTTTCCACAACTTGGAAGTATTTAACAATAATCTATCTACTCAGCTATCATTTCTTTTTGCATAATTTATTCCCACGTACTTAAATGACCCATCTCTTGTTGAATCAATGAATCAATTTTATAGCTCAATTTCCCACTTTAATCCTCTATTAAGGCATCCAAAAGGTTGTGGTCACCCTTCTCTAATAGAGGAGATAAGCACCCCTTAGTGTCTATTGCATATGAGGATGATCCTATTTTATTTTATTATCATCTGCACCATTGTGATTGATAACGATTTCAAGAACTAGTAATATTCAAGTGTTTAAGCCCATCTAATTACTTAAGTTCATTTTTTTAATTTTTTAATTGTATCATAATTAAATTTATTTTGACATTATTAGAAATTATATTAACTCTTTTAATATTTGGAATGAATTTTATTTTTAAGAAAATTAAGTCAAAGAAAATAATAATATAAACATATAATTACTCATATAATAACTTATAAATTGAGTTATATATTTTACTTATTAATGTTAATTACTTTTTTTCCTATAATATAAGCTATTAAGTTTAGTATAACCTTTAATTCATTGGTTTACATTTTTATAACAATGGGTTATTTCTAAATTAATTTATGCTTTTTTTATTAGAGTTAGTTAATATAAATAGAAAAATTTATCCTTTTTATAAATAGTCATGTCAGTGTTATTCTTTATTATACAAAAGCAAAGATCTTTTAATCCTTTTTTGGCTATTTTGGTATATATTGAAAATTATATATTTTACTTATTAACATTGATTACTTTTTATTTATGCTTATGACTGTCATTTTCTAGTACAACTGATGATGAGAATTATTTAAGTAGGAGACTCTTCCCCTGACGATAGTATACCCAATTATTTTTTATACTTGTTAGGTTAAATCATAATGGATAAATGGAAAAATAAGAAAAAGATTCAATGAATACTACATCCTCTACTCATTGTAAGTCCGATTTAGTGTAGAATTATTTTTCTTCTCAAGCATTTGATGGGCATATTTAATATAACTTTATGCTTTGCGGTAGCATATTTAAAGAAGAAGGAATTTATAGAATGAAAGAATATCTTGCTCGTGTTAAGAGTAATATTGCTTTATACAAAACAATACCATTTGAAGTACATGATAGGATTGTAAATTATTTACAGCAACAAGTACAAGAGAAAAAGGAAAATAAAGAGGCTCATGATGTATCTTTTGGAGAAGATGAAGCATCACAAGTAGTAGAAAAAGGGATAAAAATGCTACTATTGACATAGATTCTTATATTCATCCAAGAAATACTCTTGGTTCTCAACTTAGGGTTAAAAGCCCAAATTTGGGCCTAACGTTTTTGAGTTTGATCATTTTAGGACTTAAACTTGTAACTTGCTCAACGAAGGTCTAAATTTTCACGAGTATGCTCAATTTAAGAATTTTTTGGATGAAAATTAGGAAGTGTCATACATGCACCATTTTTATATATAAAAAGTCTATTTAGAGAGGCCATGTAGATTTTAAAATCCATGTAGATTTTAGAAAAAAAGAAAAAAATTTAAAATTTTCATACTAAACTTGTTAGATCCCCATTCGTCATCAAACCTTCCCATCTCAACCTGAACTATGTAGACTCTTTCAGAACTTGAAGCTTTTGCTTTAATGGTTGATGACCTGAAGTTTGTTGCTTCCTAATTCTAGCAGCTCCACAAGAAACAACTCTGTCACACGTTTAGGTTTTACTCACAGCAATGGAGGGTATGGGTAGTACATAGGTCATCAATCCAAGGTGACTCGAAACCTCCAAAAATGTAGCAACAATTCTTATCTCAGGAGCTATTTAGCTACAATATACTTTGCAACTTTTTAAAGCGATGAGAAAAAGCACCATAAACTACACAATTCTCAAACACCAAAAACAACAACAAAAGCAGTTTCTAAATGTTGTTTCTTCAAACCTTATAAAAGTTTTTTATGTTTCTTGAGCTAATAAATCACTCTACACATGTCCATCATAGTTCTTGCATGCCCAAACATAACCTCCTTCACTCTTGAGAGCATAAGCCACCATATTATCAATGAGTCAGTGTTCATAACTTCTAGTTAAATCATGTATACGAATGATAAATACATACACATTAGTAGAAGCAATCATTTTAAAAAAGAAAAGAAATAAAAGAAAGCAATTGAAGATCTATATGATTTTAACGAATGAAAATGGAGTTAGTATAGGAGTTAATTGTTTCGCTCTATGATGTACTATTGAATTGTCCACAAAGATAACATCTCTTCTTGGCTTTTGTTTTTGGAGTCCTTTAAGCACTTCTTTTAATTTGGATGTTAGAAATAGATTCTCTAAATGCTGTTATTGCCATTTTTTTCTTTCACATTTTTGTTTCATTTCTATCAGCAAGTGCTATTTCCTATTAGTATATTTCTTCTCTTTCTTGAATTCCATTTCGTTGAAACACATTTTATGAAAAACTGAAAGCGAAGGGTTTTATATAGATACAACTCAACTTAAACTACTTTAAGATCTTTTAGTTTGTAGCTTCTAATTTTAAGATTTTGATTGTTATATATTAAAATACATAGAAAAGAGGATTAAGAATCCTTGCACTGTCTATTCAAGTTCATAACCAACAACTTCGAGAAGATGGTGATTCTTAGAGATCCTAGGTGATCGATCTTTACCTTCACTTCATATTTAGGCAGAGTTTTAATCACAAAATGCTCATCTGTTGTCAAAATAATCAGACAACTAAATTTCCCTAGTGAAGAGACTTCCCTTATTACGTCTTCATCATAAATTGCTAGCATATACTTAGTATGATCAATGTTTTCATGCTCTCGTAATCGTCTCAAACAAAACAAAATTTACATATCTATTAGCTCATAATTTTCTTATGAAATTTAGATATTTAGCAGATTACCCTTTTCTAGGGATCTACTTAATAAGGTTTCACCATTGATGTAACATAATATATATCACCAATTTTGTACAATTATTTAACTGAAAATTATAAGAGAAAAGGGGCATAAAAGCACCTGAAAGCCATAGGACAATAATCCTTCCAATCATAATCAGTAACAACGTAAGGAGAAATATGTGCAAAATCTTGTTTACGATATCGTATCTTGTTAATTTGAGCATCTCTGAACTCAAAAACTGGAATCTCCTTTTAAAGAACAGCCATTTCTTGCCAGAAAAATTTCGACCATACATATTTATCAAACTTACGTATATAAAAAAGCTGATTACTTACTAGAAATATTGACAAAAAATTAGATACTTGTCTGAGAAATCTGTGTTAATGTTACAAATTAATAGAGACAAAGTTCCTAAGGGAATCACATCTTTATTGAGAATTTATGGAAATAGTTGAATACATTGGTTGGGAAAAAGAAGGCAAATTGTCGATACAACAATGGATTTGTTTTGTTACAAATTGAATAAACCATCGTGATTTTCGCGCCAGATTTAGTTATGCTTTTATATTGTTCCACTACCTATTTCAAGATTCTTTCTCTCTTTTAAAACCTCAGCCTCTAATGCCAACAACATTTTGCTATCCAGCAATGCCAGCAAATATCATTTTTGTTACATTTTGTAAGAGTATTAACAATTTTTCAAAATTATTTCTTGCATCTTAGATTTTATTCCTTCCCTGCTTGAAAGAATAATAAGCTAATGAAAGAATAATAATCACTTTAGCTTATGATTCTTTTAATATAAAGGTAACTATTAGACAAATGTGTGCATTAATAATTTTCATATTATTAGGTGCATCACTAGACATTTAAAGTGCATAACTATTATATACTTATCGAACAAAGAAGCACCATAAGTTTTCAGATGTGCTTTTTGATTGCAGAATTATATCCATTCATGAGATCATTATATTTTGACCACAATATGACACCTCTATACTTGCGAGACCTTTCAATTATATGAAGTATCTTGGAAAGCAGATCAAGTACTAGAATATACCCACTTTTGGCGGTGTTAGGAAAGGTTGGTGGACCCATGAAAATCTTTATTTTAGGAACTCCTGATGTCCATTGCTTCCAGGCAATGATAAGATTTTTTACATTCCCATTACTGTATTGGCAAGGAGCATTGTTATAGAATTGAACCCAAATGCAATCAAATAAACCTATGGCCAACACTTTTCCTACCCAAGCGTCAAGATATGGGCATTGAGGAGCTACTGTCAGGTACACTTTCCTGTCTCTTTTATTGTATTTTGGCAGGAACCTGGCGAGATCGTCCCAGTAAAATGATGTGCCTCCTTTAATGTCCAAGTCCACCCCATTAAAAACAGCATTGCCAAATGGTCAAGACTTAGAGTGCCTACCTAAGAAGTTGTTTCGGATATAAGTTGCAACTGAAGTCTTAGGACTGGAAACAAAAACCAAAACTTCATTTGATATATATCACAAAGTAAATTAAGATGATATAACCATAACCTAAAAAAATAGTAATCACCTTCGTTTTGATCTCCCATGTCATTATTTATTGTCATTATCGAATAACTATTTACATTAGATTATATAAAAATAACCCAATTTTCAAAAGCAGAAGACGAGAATAAAGATTTTCCCCCTTTTTTGTCAAATAATAGGACATCCTAAAAGAAATTTTGAAAAAGGAAGAGCACTTTATAATAGAACATGACCCACCTGCCATCTTTGTTGAGGAAGAAGTTGAAAAAAATTTAGGGTTTCTGTATTTTTTTGTTTCCTGAAAATCTACATATATTTTTAAAGTGTCATTTAAAGACTAACTGACTTAGCTATAATGGAGTGTGTATGACACTTCCTAATTTTTGTCCAAACAAGCCTTAAATTGAGTAGACTCATGAAAGTTTAGACCTTCATTGAGCAAGTTACAACTTTAAATCCTAAACTGATCAAACTCAAAAATGTTAGGCCCCAATTTGGGCTTTTAGCCCTCAACCTAGTCTAAAAAGTGTTTTGACTGATAAGGATGATGTTTTGTGATGTAAAAGAGTATGGGCTAGATGGTTCTATCATTTATGCATTCCTTTAAATGCTTTAAATTCATCGTATTTTAAAGAAGCAATAGATTATAAGATGTATGTGCCTTTGCTTCAATATTTAAAAAAGGAATGTTAGTTAACTGTTGATACATATAAGTCCAGCTGGAAATCAACAGGATGCACTATTATGGCATATGGGTAGACTATTCAAAGATAAAGAACCTTAATTAGTTTCTTGATTTATTGTAATATTGGAATAACTTTTATCAAATATGTTGATGCTTCTAATATGGTAAAAAGTGCTAATGCTTTATCTGGGTTATTTTCTAAAATTGTCGAGTGGGTTAGACGAAAGAATGCTATGCATTTTGTTACAGATAATACAACTAATTATGTATTAGTTGGGTACTTATTACAATCAAAGTATGGACATATTTATTGGTCTCCATACACTGCTCATTGTATAAATCTTATTTTAAAAGATATAGTGGTATGATCCATACTTCTAGTCTTGATTCATGCGCATCTAAGATTACAATTTTTTGTATAATCATATCACGTTTTTTTCATGGTTAAGAAAGCAAGAAGATTGGGTTAAGATCGTATGTCCTGCTGTTATAAGGTTTGGAACTACGTTTATTACTTTAAAAATTATTTATGAAAATAAGCAACTATTTTAAAATTTAGTGACAAGTAAACACTTTTTAAGCCATAAGTTATCAAAGGCTAAAAGAGGAAAAGAAGTTTGTGTTATTATTCTAAATAATAAATTTTCAGATGCTTGCTTGATCATTGTGAAGATTGTTGCTCCGCTTATAAGGTTGTTGAGGATTGTTGACTCAGATGAGAAGCCATCTTTGACATATATAAATGATGGCATGTACAGAGCTCACAAAACAATTATAAATCTTTTTAAAGGAAAGGAGAAATTGCACAAGCCTTATATAGATATTATTGACATACGATGGGATAAGCATCTTACTCAAAGGATCCACTTAGCAGCTTATTTTCTCAATCCTTGTTGCTTACAAAGTGGAGACGCATGTACAAATAATATTATGAGCGACCTGTTTGATGTGATTGAATGCAAAGGTATTTTCTCTATTAAAGAGCAATGACAAGCGATAAATGAAATTAAATTGTATCATAAAGGTTTAGAGAGTTTTGCTAGATCATTAACAAAGAGAGAACTTATGATAAAAAAATGTAGCCTGGTAATTTTTTATACTTTTAATTCATTCTTTACTTATTAATAATAAATATTTAGTTTTCATAATTATTAATTTAAAATATAGATAAGTTTTGGAGATTATTCGGTGAGAGTGCTCGAACATTGAGAAAAATCGCTATTAGATTGCTCAGTAGAACAACTTTTGCATCAGTTTATGAATGCAATTGGAGTGTTTTTGAATGTATTCATACAAAGAAACGAAATTGTTAAGAACATCAAAGACTTAATGACCTTGTTTACGTTACTTATAATCTAAGAATGAAGAGCATGTATTTTATAGTTTTACTTTTTTCAATAATTTTATTTTTATTATTGACTTTACAATTTCTCTGTTATGTTTTCAAAGCACTTAGTAAAAAGAGAACATATGATCTAGTTGATATTGATTGTACTAAACATACGGATTTTTTGATCAAAAAAAAGAACCATCGCTTGATCTTGATTATAATGAACTTGAAAAGGCAATTTATGAAGAAAATGCATTTGTCATAACGAATGAACTAAGAACATTTATTGATGGTCATTTTATATCTTATTTTGATTATATTTAAGTTAAAAGTATAATGTATTACAAATTTACAATTGAGAATAATTTCATACTTTACTAATTTGTAATTTATTTAATGAAATAAAAGAAGATAACGCAAGTACTTTAGATAAAAACGTAGTTTACGAATTTTTAGATAATGCTAGAAAATTTAGAGCTTTTGAAGAAAATGAGACACAATCTCCTTCAGAAATACAATCTTGATTTTTATTGTTATTTTAAGCTTTATATTAGACTTATATTTATATATTATTAGTTTATTATATAATAATAGACATTTGTATATTTTTATTTCAAAAAATATTTTAAAATATTTTTATAAAATTTACTTATTATTTATTATATAATGGTTTTATAGTAGTTTAATACTAGTTGAACCTTTAAACCTTAAACCTTTCCTTTAACTAGTTTGATGTCTGGTCCAATTTTTAAATCATTAGTTGTAACTGCACTCCTTGTCAAGATGTACAATACATATCCTTAAGTATTCTGAACGAAAATTCTCTCAAATTAAAACTCCTTTAAGAATGCATTAATTCTTTCTATAAATTCCTATGATGTATTTCACTCTAACTTAGAAAGCTCACATGGTCCTACATTTAGGATGCCATTCAACCGTTATTATTTATGCTATGAATTAATTATATATAAGATCTTCTAGGTTCACTACTTTAATTCTATATATGAATATGAAATTGAATCTTTTGTGTTTGCTCCTTTGATTCAACAGAAAAAAATAAACAAGAATAATTATAAAGAAAATAAAATCTTTTATTAAATAAAAAATCAATTCAAAGCACAATTCTAGCATTCATCCCACCTAGATCTATGATTGGGGTTTGGATGTGTGTAAGTTTTAATTATTAACCCTTGATATTCCGCAAGGGCATGGTTCGTTAGTGTAGTACTAAAGGTGGCGATCCCACGAAGAGGGAACTAATCTCATCTTAAAATCTAAAGCTAGAAACAAATAACAGAAATTCAAGATGCAACGGAACTAATAAGAGAATTTAATTCAATTAATAAAATTAAGAATCAAACATGAAAATACTGAATATTAAGCAATTCGCAACATCCCCAAGCATCAACTGAAGGAAATTACCAATTGAGAGAAAGCGAATTTTACCTATCCTTAATGCTAGCCTAACTGATTATGAATTATTGGATTATTAGTTCTAGACTATCCTAGGGTTGATTACTCTCGCTTGAGTAATAACCATTAACCTTAAATCATAAACCTAATCAGATTATGGAGGTTGCAATCTCTCAATTCATAACCTATCCAAAACCCTAATTAGTTCTAAAGTTCTCTAATAAACTATTGAAAATCTATACAAGATCTCTCTCTGAACAAATTATCGATCTAATTCAATTTTGATTTCTATTAAATCACCTAACTCTCATTAGTCCAATTTAATCGGTTTTTATTTGATTCACCCTCTCAGTTTACTATTGAATTATGAAATCACATAATCAAACCATAATAATATCCAATAAACTTATAAAAAATCAGATTCTCATTAATTCAAGAATAAAATTTCGAAGGTAAGTTTAGAACATCCTCAACATTTTAGATCCTATCATCAACTGCTCAATCCAATTCTATATAATAATAAAACTAAAAAGAATAGGAAATTCAATCTAAAACGGATGACAGGAGGTAGCGATGTTAGGAAACCTCTTTATCCGAGAAGTACTTGGAGTAAACTTCTTTTTCTCTTCTCCCTTCCTTCTTCTCTTCCTTTATCTCTCGATGACTCTCTTTAGGGTTTCTCAAGGTGGCTAATCCAAAAGCTTTTTTTTCTCTTGCTCTTTATGTTCTTTGTATACTCTTTTATGTTTTGGGTAACCCTAATATTTTTTGGGGGTCTGAAAGGTTTAAAAAATCCCTCAGAATATGAAGTTCGTAAGTTTCTGCACGTTTGCCTAACACAGGTCATGATCGTGGCCCACATCTGAACCTTCCTTCACGATTGTGGCCTGGACGTTGTTTCAAACAGAATGTCTTCTGAAACTCCTCTATTCTTCCATAGTATAAGGCCCCAAATTATATCCTAGTTGAAATGTTCCTTATTCATGAAAGTATAAGTATTAGATATTGTGATATGATCGTGAATTGTATATGTTTTGAAATTTGACTTCAATTTGAATTTGGTTAATGGATCAACTTAGTGATTTGGAATTAATTAATAACATTAAAGAATTGAGGTATTAAAATGGAAATTTGGATTAGGAAAATTTCTAGTAGTTAGATACGTTGGTACATGAAAATTAATATGACTAAGCCTATACTTTGAATGACATTTGGAAACATTGGTTAAGTGACAAGTGGCCTAACTAAATTGTGACATTTGGCAGCCACACATGAAGACATGTAGATGGCATCATTGAAGCACAAGCAACATACCTTCACATGTGACATGTGGCTTGATTAAATCAAGAACACCTAGCATCCAAAGAGTTAGGTAGGTGGTGAATCATCCTCCATTCTTGATGTTTTGGCCTTCTCTCTTAACTTTGCGCCTCTCCACTGAAACTCTCTTTGACACTCATCACTTTGAGATTTTTGCTTTAATTAGGATTATCAAAACTTAAAATCCTTGCTAGATATTGTATCAAGGAAGTAGATTACGTTATCTTCTATCTTATTTTCTTGGTGCTAAGATTTGCACCTTGATTTTAAATGTGTATTTGGTTTCTTCGAAAATGCTAGATTAGCTGGTTATTTGGAGTTAAAATTTGAAGTTAAATAGGTAAGGGAATTTTAAACTCGATAGCATCTATTAATACAAGTTTTATGATAATTGAATTGGCATGAAATATGTGTTATGATGTTGATAATTGAGTGTTGGAAAAATATTTCTTGTTTAACAAGTTCTGCTTTAGTTTTGATGTATATAAGATAATGAGTTGTGAGTTATCTAATGAATAATTTTTGAAT
Source organism: Erythroxylum minutifolium (assembly GCA_027123815.1). Taxonomy (NCBI): domain Eukaryota; kingdom Viridiplantae; phylum Streptophyta; class Magnoliopsida; order Malpighiales; family Erythroxylaceae; genus Erythroxylum; species Erythroxylum minutifolium. Next base: position 11,941 of record JAOTJB010310954.1, on the reverse strand, counting down.
TGGGTTTGGATGGGAATTTGATAAAGGATTGAAGTATGGATAAGGTAAAATTGAAGTGAAATTGATGGTCTTTCGTGAAGGTGTATTGGATGGAGTGTAAAGGAGTAAAAATTTAACGCAAAATAAAGGCCGTGGGTGAGTGAACCTTCAGTTCACTCATCCCACGATTATAGGATTTATGTGGCTCATTCCTATGGTCTTGGGCAGTACTTAGGAAAGAGAAAATGTTGGTTTTAGATAATTTTCAGATTATATAAGGTTAAGGTACTTAATAATGGTTTAATTGAACTTAATTGAGGTTAAAAATGAACTTAGATGATGTTTTGAGTAAAAGTTAATTTAGTTATGGATTGTTAATTAAGGTAATTACTTAAAGAATGTGTGGTTAGTGAATAACGTGTCTAATGTTGAAATGTATGGTGTGTTCAAGGATGAATGTGTCCTTATGATTATAAATGTGTTTCAAAGGGTTTATGCGATGTGAACTGAATATGGTTATTTATAAATAGGAAATTTATGTAATTATATGTAATGTGTAAATATTTAACACATTTAATGGTAGAATGTTTCAAATGTTTATGCTTATAAGGTATGTTAAGTTTAATTAGATATGCATGTATATGTTCAATTTGAGGAAAGTGGAATAAAGACATATGTTATGCACCATATCTTTTGTATATGATTTTGAAACATGAAATGGTTTGTTTTAAAACTACCAAGTCCTAGTCGTGGGTAAATAAGCATGCCTAGAAGGGACTACAACTGCTCCTGTGATACTTCGATGTCTCCTGATATTGACACTTCAGTGTCTTCTGTTACTGAGGCATAAGTCTCTCCTGTTCTGTGATACCAATCATAGGTATCTTCTATTCTTGTTTTGTTACCCACTTCTATAAAAAGATTAGCAGGATAACTTATTTTGTGTTCTGATATATGTTTAATTATGATATACGCTAAGTTTAATCCTGATATAACTAAATTCTGTTATGATATAATCAAGTTCTGTTCTAATACAATCAAATTCTATTTTGACACAATCAAGTTCAATTCTGATACTTAAAGTTCTATTTTCTTATTATAATATTTTGTTCAGATATTTGTAAATTTTTTTTCTGAGGCAAGTATATCCTATTCTGAAATGTTATATTCTATTCTGATACAAATAATATTGGATTGTTCTTTACTTTGAACAATTAAAGGTTGTATCTGATTTGACATGATTCAGTGCATTTGAATGCTAGACGATTGTTAGAAATAGTCGTCAGATTATGTCTTGTTTAGTTATTCCCCACTAAGATAAATGTTTAGCATGGTGGTTTTACCTCTATGTAGGTTCTGATAAGAAGATCTAAGGCACCAAAGAAGGATCTGTTTTATTTTGGAAGATTTATATTTGTGTTTAAGTTTAAGCTGTATTTCAATGTAATGAGTCATCTTGTATTTTTTTTTTGTTAATGCTTTGTAATAACCTTAATACATGATGGATTTGAAACTTATGGCATGTATTTAGAATAGTACAATATGTTTGATCTGTTTTGTTTACAACAACATCTAATGACACGTAATGTATGTTTGCTTGAGTTTCTGGAAGTATTTGGATTGTTTGACATGTTTTAATTCTATTTTATGTGGCATTTGCATATCCTTCTAGGGTGTATGTGGGTGTTACATCGTTTAGTATTAGAGTAAGGTTCAGGTTTTTTTGGTTTAACCAGCGCCTAACTATTGCTTATATTTGGATATAAGAGTTGTGTTTGGCTTGCAAGTTGTCCTATGTTTTGGTTTTAGATTTGAGTATGGAAAGATCTCATAAAGCCGTTGATGAGTTTGCAAAGAGTAATAATCCTGTGCGATCTCATCCATCTATATTGAGACCCTTTGGGGTCAATCGAGGTGAAGCTAAAGTACCACCTCCTCCACCTTCAGCTCAAGGGGAGGCTTTGTTTAAGTTGTCGAAAGACATAATGACATTATTACATCGTATAACCACACTCAAAGCTCCAATTGATCAGTTGCGAAAGTATAGAGCTGGGAATTTACTGGAACATCTTTGGAGGAGTCTAAAAAGGCATAATTTTGGTTAGAAAAAGTGAAGAGGTTATTAGATGAAATTGGTTGCCCACCTAAACAGATGGTGAACTGTGTTGTCTCCCTTCTTCGAGGAGCAGCCTATGAATGGTGAAAGTTTATTCTGAGCTATCCTCAATTACTGAAGCTTCTGACTTGGGATTTCTTTCCCAAGAGTTTAAAGCTAAGTATGTGTTGGAAACTAATATAAAGGAGAAGTGGAAGCAGTTTCTCAACCTGAAGCAGAGAAACCTGTCTGTTGCTGAGTAAGATAGAGAATTTAATCAACTCAACAAGTATACACCTAATCCCATACTTACATAGGAGTTTCGGTGTCATCAGTTTGAAGATGGTTTAAATGATTCGATCAAAGAGCATCTAGCGACAATTACTCTCTTATAGCAAGTGAGTACCATTAGTGAGGAGGTTTTATTAGAGGAGGTCAGTCCTTGGGTAAGAGAAGTCATAAAGGTGCTTCCACTACTTAAGGATTTACTTAGGGGAAATAAAAAAATATATGAAAAAAATATGGAGAAAATATTAAAAAATGAAAAGAAAAGGGTTAGAACATGAAACCGTTTATGGTGATGGAGGTGGTGACGGTGATAGTGTTGATACCAAATCTGCCAGACATCGAGAGTGTTTCCCTATCTTATAAGTGATTTAAAAGAGTAAAAGAATTAGTAATCCAAACCATTCAAAACTTATTTTATAATTTAAAATAATACTAACTACACAACAATTTAAATCTAACTACTAAATGTGCTAATTTACATTAGCTTGACTTTGCATCCCTAGAAGCTCAGCTTAGATCAATTATGAGTGACTTGCTTCCACCCTTCTTGTTCAACATCAATTTTGTAGCCTATTAGTAAGCTACAAATTGCAAAATGATCAAGAGACAATATTGATGAAGTTGAGAAAACCATTTAATTTCAGTAATGTCCTTTTCACTAACAAACTGTTAATAAAATAGGGAATAATGAAACTTCCTGAATCTTCTAGTAAGTCTAAAAGTTTGTTTAGTAAAAAGGTAAGTTGCTCTTATTCTTCCTTAGTCACTCCCTTTTCTTTTTATTTTTTTCTTTATGAATAAAGACTTTCATCTTCAAACTTGATGTCCATTCTCATATGTTCTTTTTCTTTTCACTCTTTTAAAGATTCAAACACATCAATTCGCCTGAATGTGTCACCCTCCTTCGGATTCTTTAATACACCATTCATGTTGAATGTCACTTGGTTAATATCAATCTGAAGGATAATGTTCTCTTCATAGACATTTACTAAAGTTTTTTCAATGTTCAAGATGGTATACCAAGATATGGTGTATAGTATGGGGTTTTCATCCTTTTCTTCACCCTCTTTCTCGATTTCTTGGTCTTCTATAAGGTGGGATTCAGTTTGATTTCTTGTTGGTTCTTTTAGCTCTACCTCATTCCTAAGTGTGATAGCTTGACATGGCTTTATTGAATTTACTTTCATACTACGTAGACAGTTTTCCACACTTTGCTTACAAAATTCCCTGGAAAGCTGGCCCATTCGAACCTCCAGGTTGTGACTAGAAGAGGCATGATCTTTTGCTACGTGCTCAAACTTCTCTTCCAATCTCTCCTGGTTCTCTTCCATATCCATGAGCTTATCCATGATTTTGTCCAACTTGGAATCCTATGAACTAGATTGGTCTTACTAAAATCCTAATAAGTCTTAATGTCCGATGGCAATCTGTTCATTATTATAACAATAAAAATCTTGGTAGTTCTGCCCCCCCTGAAGTGTACGTGTTCAAATAAGGATGATGATTTCCCCAACTAAATTAGGCTCAATGAAATCTGCAAGAGTCCTTTGCTCCCTATAACATACATCCTCTATGATTTTTCTTTTTATTTCTTCTTAGCATTTAACTCTTGAGATTCCCCATTGTTGTCTGGTGATATCCAAGTTGATGTGTCGTCTACTTGATGCCTAATTTTTTCCACAAAAGATGGTGAAAAAGCCTTAGACTATAAGAATTAAACTAATCGCCTCCCCGACAACGATGTTAAAAACTTGGGATTGGGGTTTAGTTGTGTGTAAGTTTTAATTATTAACCTTTGATAATCTGCAAGCACAAGGTTCATCAGTGTAGTATCAAAGGTGTCGATCTCATGGGGAGGAAACTATTCTTATCTTAAAATCTAAGGCCAGAAACAAATAACAGAAATTTAAGATGCAATGAAACTAATACAAGAATTTAATTTAATCAATCAAATTAATAATAAAACAAAAAATACTGATTATTAAGCAATTTCCAATACACCCAAGAATCAACCGAAAGAAATTACTAATTAAGAGAAAGGGAATTTTCCCTATCCTTAATGCTAACCTAACTGATTATGAATTATTAGATTGTTAGTTCTGGACTATCCTAGGATTGATTACTCTCTCTCATGTTATAACCATTGACCCTAAATCATAAACCCTAATCAGATTATGGAGCTTGCAATCTCTCAATTCACAACCTATCCAAAACTATAATTAGTTCTGAAGTTCTCTAATAAACTATTGGAAACCTATACAAGATCTCTCTTTGAACAAATATCCGATCTGATTCAATTCTAGTTTCTATTAAATCACCTAACTCTTGTTAATCTAATTTAATCATTTTTCATTCAATTTACCCTCTTAGTTTATTATCGAATTATGTAATCATAGAAAAAAATCACAAAAATATCCAATAAACACATAAACAATCAGCTTCTTATTAATTAAAGAATAAAATTCTGAATGTGAGTTTAGAACATCCTCAACATTCTAGATCCTATTATCAACTGCTCAATCCAATTCAATACAGTAATAAAACTGAAAAGAACGGGAAATACAATCTAAAATCGATGATAGGAAGTAGTGACGTCGGGAAAGCTCCTTATCAGGGAAGTACTTTGATTCAGCTTCTTCTCCTTTTCTCTCTTTGAAGTTATATTCCTCTATCTCTCGATAACCTCTTTTTAAGGCTTCTCAAAGTGGCCAATTTAAAAGTTCTTTTTTCTCTTCCTTTTATGTTCTTTTTATACTATTTTATGCTTGGGGTAACCCTAGGGTTTGAGGTCCAAAAAGTCCAAAAATCCCTCAATATATGAAGTTCACGAGCGTCTGCATATCTGCACGACACAGAAGATGATCGTGGCCTACATTTGAGCTTTTTGTCATGATCATAACCTATTAGGCTATGATCGTAGCCTGTTGTTTTAGCCCGAATGTCTTTTGAAACTCCTGCGTTCTTTAATACTATTCCTGAAATACTAAAAAACACATCAAGGTACCTCAAAAGCATAATATTTAAGCTCAAAAGCTTGTACTAACCCATAAAACAGTTAAAAATAAATCATTAATAAACTAAAACAATTCTAACCTAAACACATTCTAAATGATTCAATTAACGTCTAAATACATATAAAACTATGCCCTAAAACACGATGCAATTTACAATTATCAATCTACATCCTAATAGATTTATAATCAAGCAAAGAAAATGTACAATAAAGAAACAATAACATAAGAAATAAGGTTACGTTATTATGTCTTGAATCCTAAATGTTCTCGATGAATCCTTTGATTTTTTTTCTCCTAGATTGTTTTCTTATTAATTCCATATGCTTTTGATCAACTTCTAATTACTTTTTTCAGCGTTTCATATTTTTTTCCTCCTACCTCTATTAAGCACAAAACCTTAGAAATTATAACAAATGTAAGCTTACTATGGGATCATGTTGGCCCTCATGTTGCGTTATACCCCTGTCAACTTCTTTTTTATAACAATTTCTTTTAACTCAAGTCAATAGTATAGGATCACATTTCTCTTGTGTTAGCTAATATAGGTAGAAAATGGTAAGATATTGAAAAATTAATAGAGAAATAGAATGATCTTTTGTTGAACATGGTAACAATATAGGTTCTTGTAACGACCATATTATTCAGGTAGTAACCTCTCTTAACATTTTTGTCAAGTAAGTTAATTTTTTAAACAATCAACACTGAAGAAAACAAGATAAAAGAATGAGTCCTTATAAATTTTGAATCATAAATCATGATTTTTCTTTATTTAATATTGATTGAATCCCCTTTTTCCTCCAAAGTTGCTTTATTCTTCTCCCAATATGCTTTAAATTGGTTCTCTTGTCCTCTTAGATATCTCTCTCATTTCCACCATGTCTATCTCATTTTTACAATAAAACCTTAAAATTTTCATTAAAAATGAGTCAAACGTGAAAATATGTAGGTACATGTGTTGCTCTACAAACTTCTCAACTTCTTTTCCATAAAATCACCACCAATAAGGGCATAATACAAAATCATATTGGTGTCATGTATCTTCACTTCTCCTTCAACTGAAAATGAGAAGAGATAGATGATCTACTATAAAACACAAATTAAATGTAGCACTTAGGTTAAATTAAGTTCCTAAATATAGGTCCTTATTGCACTCATATTGTTGAATATAGGTTGCTATTTGGGCTAGCTCTAAGTCCTTCCTTTCTAACCCCACAAATATCACTCCAATTTAACTCAAACTTTCTCAAATTCATTCCTTCTTCATTAGCAAACTAGAAAAAGGCCTTTAAATAAAATATAAACCTAATTAAGTATCAAATCTCATAGAAATCATAAAAACATAAGCTAAATTCTCTAAATCATATAGTTCCTAATCATAGAAGATATAGCATAAAAATTAAAGAAAACCGAAAAATCAAAAGAAACATGATGAGAACCTTTTTAATTTTTATGAAATATACCTTATATTGATGGTAACCTAATCTAAAATATGTTTACTTGCTTGTTTTTCGTTCTTTTTGCCATCCTAGGCTAGTAATTTATGTTTTTTAGAGCCTCCCTTAATTCTGTCTCTTCTTTTCTCTCAGTTTTTCTCTTTTATTTTTATAAATTTAGGGTTTCTAGAGGACATAGTCACCTGTACAGTTGTATGCATGACTTTCCCTTAATCTCACCTTATTTCTTTGAAAATTACTTAGAAACAAGGTTCCAAAAAGCTACACGGTCTAGGACACAATTGTGTCCATCTCTACACAGTCGTATCCCTCAAGGATAACTTCAATCCTTCAATTTGTTGTGTCAATTTCATCTCATTTGCTCCTTTTAAACCATGAAGGCCACTAAGACCCAAACATATACAAGAAACAAATCAAGTACCCAAAACTATAAAAACTCTTAAATAAAAAAGCAGTATGCACTAAAGATGGGGATAAAAATATAGTTTGTTAATCATTATCAAACTCCAATGAATGTTCATTTTACTTAATATAAAATAAATGAGCTAAATTCTACCTATGTATGAAAGGAACCTATTTTACCTTTGAAAGCTTCCAATAAGGGGATGCATTTAGAGAATCTTGGTTTCTTAGTTCAAATAGGCACTACAAGGTATTTAAAGGGGGCTTGATGAGCTATAGACTTGAAATTGAGGTAAGTAAATGGAAATCTTCACATTTACTAAGATGTATATCTTGCATTTTAGGAGTTGACTTTTAGACTAGATAGTTTGGAGAACATGTTTAGTGAAGTCATCAAATTTTGTAGCGAATGAGGGTCAACTCCACAAAATAATATGAAACAAATGTCTAATATATAGCTCTTTATACTTGTAATGAAAAACAAATATGTTGTTAGTAAAGTTGTATTGCAATAACCTAACTAAAGCTTTAATTGCCAAGGTGAACAGATAAGGGGATGGAGGATCCTCTTGTCCGACACCTTTGGCTTTAGCAAACATCTTAGACAGGGTACCATTAATCAACATAATAAATTCAATAGCATTAATACAAACAATTATCCATTCCACGAATAAAGAAGGGAAGCCAAATACCTACAAGCATTTATGAATGAAGTCTCATTTTAATATATCAAATGCTTTAAAGAAGTCTTTCTTGACTTAGCAACTCTTAATTGAGGATCTAGTATCATATTCTTCAAACAATTTCTGCACCGTGAGGATGTTGTCTCATATTGATCTTAATGCAATGAAGGTCCCCTGTGAAGGATTGATTAATATTTCTTATAAGATAATAAGAAAGACTTAAATTAATTAATTAAAAAATTTATTAATTATCAAAGTATTTTTTAATAAGTTTGGTGAGAAATTCAAATTTAAATAATATTACAAAAATAATCATGAACTTACAAATTTGTATTTGACCAAAATTTAAAACCAAATTTAATGAGTTTATAACATAAAAAAATTAATATTATAACTTTTAGTGGTACTCTAAATGGAACATGTGTAATTATAAAGACAAAGTATAGTTTCATTCCGAAAAATAATTCACCTTTCAGTAATACGATACTTTCCTCCTGTACCATAATCTGTCAAGTTGATGATGTCACTACTTTCCTAAAAAAAATTTATGATGTCGCAAGATCATTCCAAGTACTTTGAAACACCAGTAATAACATACTTTTAAATTAAAATTAAGCTCAACATTTTACAACGATTTTTTAAATCTTGTGTAAAAATTTAAATTATTTAATTATTTAATATATTTTTTTAATCAAAATAAGTATATAATATTTTAAATATATAATATTTTTATTAATTCATAAATAATTATAAAAATATATATCAAACTACTTAGAAAAGGATATCTTTGAGTTTTAAGTTCTAATATGCACATTGAATTGTTTGTTTATAATATTATTAAGGTTGTAAACTAGATATTCTACCAAAGAATCGAATAAAGTAATTTAGAGTTGAACTATATTATTAACCTTTTTATTATAATTAAATCAAATTATATTAGCTTTAATTTGGCAAAAAATTTTAGATATTTTTTAATATTTGAACTAAGAACCAAAGTGAACTATTTTTGAAAAAGTATTTATAGAAAACAAAAAATACAAATTTCTTATCTTAGATTTTATGTGATATTTGAACTAACAGCCAAAATGAATTATTGTCGAGAGAGCAGCTATAGACAAAAAATTGCAAATTTCTTATCTAGATATTGTGTTAATGTTTCCCATGTAATCATGACTGTGCTCAAACAGATATTTTAAAATAATATTAAATATTTTAAAGTTAAATACATTAAACTTCTTTATGTTCAACCTTTTTTATTTAGGTATTTTGTTTTTAAATGGTTTCACTTACTTTCGTATGCTTAACTGTAATACAACTCTATTTATTATATTTTGTTAATTTACTATTTGTTTTCTTTACTCAAAATATCAATTAAGGATTATAAATAAATAAATTAATTAATAAAATATGACGAAAAGATTGAGCTATAACTAAAAATATCATAAAAGGGTAATAATTTCAAACTATGATAATTAAAATAAAAATTAAACTATAAAAACTCTTTAATATATTTATGATATTTAACGAACATTTATACATAAGTTTATTAAAAGGCAAAGATACTAGCAACATAATGATTTTTTGTTAAGCTTAAAACATTAGAACAATGGAAATGGGTTCGACCACATTTTAAAACAAAAAATAGATAAAAATGAAAGAAATGTTTCTATAGTAAGAAGCACAAAAGAAAAAGAAATGTATAAAGTGATAATTAAGAATAATAAATTGACTACCTCGAATGTTAAAGGCTCCATCAGCTCTACCAAGCAATCTTCTATTAGAGATTTTATATCTTTGAATAAAACTCAGTTCAGAAGACTTATTGAAATTAAAATAAAGTTCTCTTAACTTTAGAAAAGTTTTTGGTTTTTCGAAAAAAGTTGGCCTATTATTAGCAATTATGAGGTAGATTATAATAGAACAATAGTTATCTCTTCTAGACTCAGCCTACTTAGTTGGAAATGCTCTAACCAATATCTACATTATGAACCTCTAATAAAGCAGAATAACTCATCTGTTGTGCTCATAGTTATATACGCTTTAAATATGAACTTTAAAAGAATGCGCCCTTTTAGTGTTCCAAGTTTATTGGCAAATACATGTTCCTTACCTTAGATAGTTGCTGATGATTTCAACTGTATCCTTACTTCTAATGAAGTCCAAAGGAAAAGAAGAAACCTCAACCTAAACTTGAAGGAGCTGATCTGACTTACCAGGAACCTAGAGTTAATAAATTTGAATTTTTCAAGAAAATTTTATACTTGGTCTAATAAATAATAAGGAGACTGGTTTCAATAGAAAAATCTTGATAGATGTATGGTAAATTGTCTATGGTTAAATCACTATGCTCTATCTATATAGATTTTGGCAATTGCTTGACATGTGATCACTCTTCCATGCTTAATTAATTTGTTCTCTTAATAGAGAAAAAGAAGTATCCCTTTAGGTTTTATAATTCTCTAATTATCATCCAAATCTTAACTTTTTACAATGGATTAAATGCACATTTCATTAGTACCTATACTTACATATATATGTCCAAGCTTAAAGTTGTTAAGTTAGAATTAAAAAAAAAACTAACAGGGATCCTATGTCCTGGTGCAAAGAGAGGGCATTAAAGGACTTGATCTTCTGCTAGGATCAACTAGCCTCTAATATTTTGGACCCCTTCCCTAAAAGCTCAATAACATATTGAATTAAGAAAGTATTTACAGGCATTAGAGGCCTACAATTTTCAACTCAGGCAAAAATCTAAAACCAATTGGCTAAATGAGGGAGATAGTAACTGTAAGTACTTTGGTAATGTACATATTTGTTTAAAAGGAAGTACTATTACAATGTATATTTTGTTGATGACATAATGTGTGAAAGTTTACGACCTTAGTAAACTACATAAAAACAACTACAACTGCTCAGATGCCAGCTAACAGACCTTTGAGTCATATCTTAATCCAAAATGTTCTTCTAGAGAATCTTAGAAATCTAGGTCTCCTGTCTCGTACTTAAAAAGTCACATTGTAAATTTTGATGAGTTTTGTGAACTCGGTGAGTGAACCATCGTTGATGATCTCACTCAAAACAAGTACGCAAATATCACACATCCAACCAATTTCACAACATTTTCCATCTTAATAAGGCATAATGTATGACACACATTTCATATACATTCTTTTAGAATATGTATAACCCAATCAATCATATTATCAACAATGGCATATCACTTTATCATCATAATATCGAAATTAGATTCATAATCATATAAGTCATAATCATAAATATACAAATGTAGATGCGTATAAGACTCAATATTTGTTATTATTTGTTGTGACCGAGTGCCTTTCAGATACAGATACAGGTACAGGCCCATTGGGCTCAGTCAGATACAAAAATCATAAAGCAAAGCTCTACGTGCAGAATTATGAGCTTAAAGCTTTTTCAGACTGGCTAGCCTAATCATAACGCCTTTATCTGAACATACATTTTATGAAATGCATCAAATAACATAATATGCCATCAAAAACATTTACTGATGATGCACAGATAGAATCTTAGATTCATCAAACATCAGTCCGGCATTCAACTTTCGTTGAGTATTCAAAAATCAGTCTGAACTCAGATGTAAATAGAACACTTCCAATACATTCCTAAATATCAAACTCCTCAGACTATTAATGTCTGGAATCATCATAATCATGTCATTATTAGTTCAATAAATGGGAATTAAACAGAAATAAAATCAATCCTAGTGAAATCATCTAGGTTGACTCACAGTATGCTCCAATTTATGTTATTGCCTGGATGGTCCAACAATGTCTGAATGGCATCTGACTTGAGCATCTAAAATCATACAATTCATACATAATTCACTTTACAAAGTCGATCAATCAAATAAATATTCATTTGCGCACATATATACATATGTCATGCTCAATTGATTTTTCCCGAGTACGTAACCTTATTCAAATTTCTTAACCATTCAACATCATACTTTGTATACTACCATTTTGCAATCAGGTTTGTACCTTT